>JZKD02S2199374.1:23533-39476 GCA_000966675.3 Picea glauca | reverse complement strand
CTTCCTTTGGAACAGATGGAACCAGTAGTTGTATTGACGTGCTACTTCTGCAATAAAAATTATGTCCGTAATGTGACATGGAAGGAGAGCAGGTTGTTCCATGGAGCCAAAAATTATTATGACAGTGTAATTATCCAAATGTTGGACTGTTCCCTTTTTGTCCAAAAAATTAGTTGTTTGTTCAGATAAGTGGGGAGCATTTTCTCCTAACACGAAAAGTTTGAAAATGGACAGGAAGCCATTAAAAACCTCATAAAAACAGTGGGAATCCTTGTGCTTCCACAAGCCCTGGTACTAGAACGTTACTGGGTGGAAATTGCAGTTGACATTCTTGGACAGAGACAGTTCCGAAAATCAACAAGAATGTCCTATTGCAAAAACTAAATAGGATGACATATAAAATTTCTTTCCCCTTTTGTAGCTTGATAATTGGGAAGAGATTTCATAAGAAATTATCCTTCCCCAATAAAAAATGGCTTGTTCGTTGACTGTGAAATACAAAATGTAAAGAGCCATGCGGGAAATAGTAGTTGTGGATTCCTGTCCCGTTATTCTTGTAAACAGCCAGGCGATTTCACAAAAAGCATTTTTAAATGAACTAACCTGCATGGTTGTAATATCTTCAGGAACTAGATCTGGGTTTTCCAAAAAAAGGGGCAAGAGGTCAAATCCGTTATTATGCTTTGCTAGGAACTATTTTCAATCTTCTCCTTTGAACGTCAATTTTGGCTTAGGCAATTTCAGCATCTGCCAGAAGAGTTGAGGTGATAAAGAAACAGAAGAGCGGTCGTGCAATGAAATAATTATTTTCTCTGCAATAAATTTATTGGTGCACCAAGAGACCAGTTCCTTATAGTCAAAAACCTCAGGGACACAGCTTGCATGAGCAATCCCGGAGGTCCAAATTACTTGGTTCTCTATGGCAGAGGTTGAGTAATAAGAAAAAGGCCCTGGACCAGTGGAAGTTCTGGTCGTGACGGCTGAAGATGTTCACTGTATCTTCACAGAACTGGTGTGGAACTAATGCCATAGGTTTATGAGAAGGTTGCTTTGCTACAGATGATGGTTTAAATGAACAGTCACAACGAATAATGCAACTTTTTTCTAAATCTTGGTTAAATGCTTATGAATGGGAAAGCTCCTCGAGCCTTTTGCTGATTAATGACAATCGATATTGGTGGTACATGATGAACTGTTAGGTGTAAAGTTTATTTATTGCATATTTATAAATGTGAAGGTGGTGGGTACGGTGAAGAGCAATTAAGGAATCGAGGTTTCTTGAACGTGCGAAGGCCACGCGGTGTGAAACGGATTTCATGATTTTGCAATGAACACTCGGAAGGGACAATATAATATCCCCGCAAATTTTGGTTTAATGCACATGAATACGAGATTTCCTCGGCCCTTTCGTCCATTAATGACAATATATACAGTTTCTGCATGATGGCCCATTAGAATTAAATGCCAGTAATTCCATATTTAGAAACAAGATATGTCTATATATAAAAAAAACTTTATATTTTCTTTTATTGTAGAGAAGTGTGAAGGTGACGAAGATGGCAGAGAGCAAGGAAAGAATGGAAAGTTCTGAAAAGTGGTTGGATGTGATTCAAAAAAGGGTTACAGGGATAGTCAAGAAGAGATCATGAAGGGGGAGTTCAGCGACTGGTTTGTATATTTGTGAAAATTCGGCAAAATGGCTAAGTATGGAATAGGAAAATTGCTAATTGCATGCGCAGCAATAAGATCTTATGTATAATTTCCAACTATTAATTCCAAAAGGACGTCAACACAGGAAACAACGATTACAAACTGAATATTTCTTCAACCCGACAAAGGGATGATTCCCTAAAGAAATTTGAACAAATGGTGAAGTATGGAAAGCGAACAGATGGGCTTCAAAATGGGTTGAAAATAGTTCCAGTAAATATGTGAGGAAGCGGTGGTTAAATTGTATTACTCAAAAGTTTTCAGTGCAAAAAATGTGCATCACAGAAAAGGGTATGATAGGTGGACCGTAATACAAAAAAGGGTAAAATTTCATGTTTTGGAATTTTTGAGTGCAAAATCTATAAAATGGAAGAGATCATGAAAAGGGCATGATAGGTCGACCTTAATACAGAAAAGGGCATGATCTAAGAATGGTTTCAAATTTGTATATAACAGAGCTACGAATGTTGTTTTGAGGTCCTGGAAAAGTAGAGGTGCAATTTTGATGCAGCCAGCGGGGTCCTCCTGTCAATTTCTATATGGCGAAACTTTGGGTGGCAGTTGTGGGACAGGGAACAATAGAGGGTCAATTTAAAGAAAGGGGAAGCAGTGGTTGGAAACGCGTGAATTGGGAAAATAGAAAGGCAGAAGACATTTTTCGTAAGTGCAAATTGGTTTCAAAGAAGCCCCATTGTTGCAAAATCATGATCTACTAGTTATCAGGAAATGCATTGTTGAAGATTACATTTTATTGCAATGTGCGCGTGAAGTTATGTTATTGATACATTATTCCATGACTGTAACATACCAACTGAAGTAGTGAACTTTGTTTTGTACTAATTAGCATTAAAACTTAATAATTGCATCTCTAGAAACAAGAAGAATGATTTTGCTGGAACATTTTGCATTGGTATTAGTAAACAAAAGATTGAAGAAGTACGAGAGCACCGAAGTATGCCAATTAGAACATGCATGAAACCCAGAAAAGTGGCAGAGACGAAGATTCCAAGGCTAAAATTTCATAATAACAAATCCATTTAAAAAAATAAGAAAAGTATTGAGTACTGTACATATATACTTAGAAATTGGATCCAGTTCTTCGGTTGAAAACATTGAAGGTATCTGCGGCAAGCACAAACACGGGTTCCGCAGTATGTAAGATCCTTGGAGTTTTCTCCTCGATTAATCATCCTCTGTTGAAATTGATATTTTTCAGAAGATTTTCATGATGAAGAAGACGAAAATGTTTGCAGGGCAAGTGGAATAGCCCTTAGTTGAAACCGGCTCTTCATAGTCGAAAAAAATTTAGTAGTATAGATTGCACATGCAATTATAGAGGCCCAAATTAGTCCATTATGGGCAGAAGGAGATGACTAGTAGGAAAATGTGTTACAACAACGAAAGTTTTGCACCTGATACTCGAAAATGTTAAACAATATTTTTTTGGCTTGAAATATATCTCTGGAAGCATCAACATATGATTTCTTTATAGTCAAACTCTTCTGCCCAGAACGGACTAATTTGGAACTCTGGAATTCCTACTTTTTCGGTGCAAAGTGGTTGTTGTGTTCACTGTCCGTTTTTTTTTCTTCTGAAACTCCTTTTGGTGTTGTCATGACTACGATCACTGAGCCGGGAAGGTCCATTCGTTATGGTTCATTTCAATTTGGGCCCAGGAGTGGGAATATTTTATGCATTGCCATCATCCATTGTCGTATCATCGTCCATCAGATCATCTTCTTCTAGCTTGGAATTCATGGCATAAAGTTCTGCGACAGGAATGACTGCAAGTGGGCAGGTTCTCTGAGTAGCCAAGGTTGGCATCAAATTGTTTAGCTTGAAATATATCTCTCGGTGTACCAAGGGACCATCTCGTTTTTTTCTCGTGGCTAGAGAGAGTTGAATAGTAATAATATACCCTGGAATAGTGGAACCTGTGGCCATTATGCCCCAATGTGTTGACTGTGTGTGTAGAGAATTGCCACAACAAGTTATTAAGAATTTTCTTTTGCTCGAGACAATGTTTCAAATAGAAATCGGGGAGGGATAATACAAGCCTCCGCAAAGTCTGGTTTAATGCGTATCAATGGAGTATCTCCTCGAGCCTTTCTCTCATCAATGTCAATTTCCAGGGTTCGTGCGAAATGAGTAGTGACCATCACAGCTCACTAATTGCACAATTAGAAAAAAATGTGAAGGTGGCGGTGATGGCGAAAAGACATTAAGAATCGTAAATTTCTTAAAAGCAACAACCCGTCAGTGGACAAAAAAAGAAGATTGTGTCACCTTTGAAATGAATACTTGGAAATGATAACTTGCTTGTGCGCAAATCTTAGTTTAATTCGTACTAATGACAAATCTTCTCTGAAATTCTGGACATCAATGACAACTGTAACGGTTGTTGCAGGATGGCTACTAGCATTAAAGATTAATTATTGCATATGGAAAGCAGTCAGGTGGGTTACAAAAGAAAAACGGAAGAAGATATACCCAGGAGACATGAAAGCCTGATGGTTCTCTGCCTGGCAGACGGGTTCTCGGCCTGGCAGATTGAAAATGAGCCTCTATTGTTCTGTGTCCTACAAATAGAACCTACACTTCCGTGAGATACAAAATGATAGGCAAAGTTGTGGGTTGGTTGGTTCAACATTGTGGGTTGGTTGGTTAAACATGTACTTTTATAAAGTGTGGAAATCAGATATTCCATACTTGGGCACTTTTTGTTTCACGCGTTTGCGGCCTGGTGGGCTGAAAATTGAGTATCTATTGTTCTGTGCCCTACAAATAGCACCCACAGTTCCACGATATACAAATCGATAGTAGGAGTTGCGGAGATGAGTTTCTATATAAAGTATATACATGAGATTTTATACAGCATATGCGGATCGCTTATTCCATACTTAGGCACTTTTTTATCGTGGGTTCGCAGCCTGGCGGGATGAAAAAATACTGAATATTGTTCCATGTCCTACAAATAGCACGCAAATTTCCGCGATATACAAGTTGACAGCACGTCCTACGGGTTGTTTGGTTGAACATTGCATTTGTATTGTTCTAGAACATATGCAGATTCTTCGTTCCCTGTACTACAAATAGCAACCACATTTTCACGATATACAAATTGACAGGAGGACCTATGGGTTGCTTGGCTGAACATTGTATTTGTATTGTTCTAGAACATATGCGGATTCCTCATTCCACACTTGGTCACTTTTTGGATCGTGGTTTTGTGGCTTGGCGGGTTGAAAATTAAGTATCTATTGTTCTGTGTCCTACAAATAGCACCTACACTTCCGCGATATACAAATTTACAAGCGGGCTTCTAGACATAGTCTCTATATAAAGTATGGAATGAGATTTATTTAGCATATGCAGATTCCTCATTCCATACCTACGCAGTTTTTGGATACTGGATTCACGACCTGGCAGGTCGAAAATAGAGTCTCTATTGTTCCGTCTCCTACAAATAGCACCCAGATTTCTGCGATATACAAATTGACGGTGGGATTTGCGAAGATGAGTCTCTTGATAATCTTATGTTTACTTATGTGAATAGTTTGTTCATTGACTTATTCTTTCATTTTCATATTTCAATTATTTTCATAAATTTGAGCAATAATATAGTGATAATAAATCTCATATCTAAGGAAATAAACCTACATAATAAAATATTTCAGCATAATAAATCTAAAATCTAAGGAAATAAACCTACACAATAAAATGTTTCATCACAATACAAGATTTGTTGTGACAAACTGTTCCATTGGAATATCCACAACAATTTACGTATCACACCACGAGGAGGGCCATGTTGCAAGATATATCAATGAATTGTTCTTCCATATTTGAAAATCTCTCCTCTACCTCATCCTGAGGGTTGTTACAACTAGACTCATCTTCCATGGCTAGGGATCTGTGACTTCCTTCTTAATCCAATTACCGGTTCCCACAACTTCCCAAAAAAACCCAACAGAAACTTCTGTAATACCTATATGATCTATAAACTATCATGGATATTCCACTATAATATTTCATCACAATATATCTTACAATGTTCTAAAATATTTTATTATGAAATTCGTCACCTTAGATCTCATATTTATTATAACTAAATTAGTGCTCAAATTTGTGGAAATATTTGAAACCAAAATGAAAGAACAAGCAAATGAATGCACCATCCACACAAATAAACACAATATGTGACTTGGGAAACCCAATATGGGAAAAAAAAGATCTATAAGGTGAGGCCTATGCTCTGCCACTCTTTTTCTCAGTTAAGAAAATGCAAATACAAATAAAGGGGCACTCACTATGGAGTTTCCATAAGAACTATGGCCTGAATGGATGTTATAGAATCATCTACCTCCTTATACATTGTGGCCCAAATGGTTGCTACAAAATATTCTACCTATGTTATGCTCCAAATCTCATTCCTAATTACTTTTCTCAGCTATGGAATAATAACAATAACAAAAGAATGGAACCCCTTCTCTTCCTAATGGCCTAGTATTTAACATAGCCTGTAGCCATCTAGGGTTAGGATTTTTCCATGCCTCAATCCTCAATTAGTGTTAGGGTTTTGGACCTTCTAGAATATTATTGAAAGTCCACATGTGACTAGCCCCACATGTGTGAGTATTGGGGGTTGGTGTGGTATCCACTCAATGCCCTACTGGTTACAAGGTATGTCAACTTGCTAGAGGCATAATGTCCACATACAAACTCCAATCGAGGTGATTTTTACACCATTGGAAATATTTTTGTGTGTATAATAGTTTCGAGGGAACATAGCTATGATTACAAAGCTTTGACCCAAAAATTTACCATTTGATGCCTAAAACTACCTTTAGAAGGTTTTGGACTCCAAATCATCAAATTGGGACCTACCCCTAAAATGGGCCTTGAAAGCCAATTCCTACATATTTTTCACCCATAAATTACCAAGATAGCTAGAAAATTATATAATGATCCATTCTAGAACATGATGAAATAACTTGTCATCTTTGTGATACCAAGAAATTGGAGAATGAAAATCACTTTCTCTTAGAATGTTCTATGTATGCCAACATTAGATCTCAATTTCAAAATATTTGTAACAATACCGACCTTTTGACCTTCCTAACCCATTAAGTCGTCAAAACTATGGAGATTTAGGAAAGATTCTCTCCAATCTATTCAAGCATAAAAATACAATTTTAAATCAAACTACTTAATTAAGGTCCAATAGACCAAAGTTGGTCTCGGTGAATAGTAACAATCATCATCATCATCATCATACCCATTTAAATAATCATGTATCTTTGTGCTTGACCACTACAACTTTCTAAAACCTCAATCATTTGGACAAGCAACATGCTCACCAAAGGCCTTGTGTTGAGAATCACGTATTCTCTAATGGCTTTATGGACCTCTTCTCCTAGATCTATTTGCAGTCAGTTTCTTAGCCACAAAATCTATTTAAAAATATTGGGGAATATAATTAATATTTTACAAAGGCAATGAAGGTGATGTTAAATAGGGAATCATGGAAAGCCTCATCTCTGATGTCATAGTAGTTGGAGATAATCCATAAGGGGAAGTGCATAAAATGTGTTGTGAACCCATTTGTGATATTTAGAAGGATGTTTGAGCTCACTATTGGATTAAGCTGAGGTGCCAACCACGATGTAGCATATGAAGGGTTGTTAGTTCCATGGCATGATGACAGGGTCCACACCCATGATGGACTGAAACAAGAAATTGGATACCAATTTCTCTATCTATTTGTCAAAAGACAGCTTCATGATTCTCGCCATTTATTTCTCAATGAAAATGATAAGTTCATCAAATGTTGAGGGAAACTCAGGGGAATATTTTTCTTAACTACTCATGATCACCTTAAAATTAAATTCTTGCATAATTTCAGGATGAATGCCACATTTATCTTTGTCAATTATGCAATGTTTGAATGGGAGAAAGATAATACACAACACATCTTTCTATGACACAACACTCATACATGTTAACATACACCCATACCAATGCACATACTATCCACACTACCTAGTATAGCCCTACCTACTCCTTTCAATGCTACCCACATTGCTTGGTACATCCCTCTCCACTACTTTTCAATGGTTGTGGAAACATGGAAACCTCATATTGGGACAAATGTGTTTCCTTTCTCATGGATGGATGTCCCATCTATAACTCTTTGAACCAATTAATAAAATGAAAATTTTCATGTTACATGGTTAATTTTTACATGCGATATTTCCATAATTTGTGTTTATTTTTCTTATGATTGTCAAATCAATATATTAAAAAATTAAGAAAAAGTTTGTATTCTCTTTATTATCAAGTTTATTAAACAATATAAAAATTGTGATATGTAATTTTGATTTGGAAAAATGTAATATTTTTTATAGTTTGGTAATGAAGCAGAATGGATCATTATATAATTTTTTTTTATCTTGGTACTTTCTAGGTAGAAAAATTGGAGGAATTGGCTTGTAGGGCCCATCTTAGTGGCATGTCCTAGTTTGGAGATTTGGGGTCCATAACCTTCTAGATCCATTTTGAGACATCCAACAACACCTTTTGGGGTAAAAACTTTGTGAGCATAGCTCACATCCCCTCAAAGTTGTTCTACACATCAAGACCTTTCCAATGGTGTGAAATTGACCTCAATATAAGTTTGTATGTGGAATTTATGCCTCCTACAAGTTGACCTACCTTGTTGACAACCATGGTAGCGAGTGGATTCCATGTCAACCCCCATTACTCACATATGTGGGTTAATCATGTGTGGAATTTCAAGAAGATTATGGAAGCTCCAAAACCTAACACTAATTGAGGGTGGAGAAATGCAAAAACCTGACCCTAGACAATTATCAGGCTATGTTAAATACTGGGTCACTAGGAAGAGAGGGGGTTCCATTCTTTTAGCATTGTACTTGTTTCATAGTTGAGTAGATCATCTAGGAGAGGAATTTGAAATCATAATAGAGGAGGGAGGAGATTTTGAAGTATTCATTCAGGCCTCAATGTCAAAGGAAACTCTATAATGAGTTCCCCTTTCTTTGTATTTGCATTTTCATAACTGAATAAAAGATAGTAGAGCATAGGTCTTACATTCTAGCTAGGGTTTCTCCCATATCGGGTTTCCCATGATATATCTTGTGTTAATTTGTGTGGATGGTGTCTTCTTTTGATTGTTCTTTCATTTTTGTATTTCAGTTATTTTCATAAATGTAAGCATTAATCTAGTAATAATAAATTTGGCATCTAATGAAATAAATTGAATAATAAAAAAATTCATAATATTGCGAGATATGTTATGATAAACTATTTTAGTGGAATATCCATGATAGTTTATAGATCAAGTAATAAAAAATACATCATTTTGGTTCTGGAGTAAGATCCAAAAATGCTCGGAGTTCATCTTTTTTGGACATAAGGAAACATGTTAATGACCCAAGACCCAGAGGCATATGACAAGTGTGGAAATATTTCTCCTCATGGACTACTAGTAGGTTAAGGACCCAAGACTCAGAGGCACATGGAAAGAGTGTAAGTCTTCCCCCTTTTGGACCACCAATAAGCTAATGACCCAAGACCTAGATACATTTGGAAAGAGTAAAAGTTTTCCCTCTTATGGACAACCAGTGGGTCATTTCATGTAGTGTGGTTTTCCTCGAATAACAATGATGAGTTATCCCAAATTCACATATAGAAACGAGTGACGGTATCCTCATTGTTGGTTGAAAATGATAGGTTTTGTCACTTTTAAAAGAAAAAAAACATATATCATATCAATTTTCTTTATACAGATCAATTTCTCAAAAAAAACCTTTATACTTCCATGGTCTTCAGGAGGACTGTTTGATTCAGATAAAGGAAAGCAATCCCTTCTCCTACCAAGGAATAGATGGAGGGTTCAAGTATCTCGAGTTTATTATGAAATCCAACTCTTATAGAAACGAAGATTGGATCTGGATAGTAAAAACAATTCAAGTAAGATTGATGATTTGGTCTCATCGGTGGTTGTCAAGGGGAGGAAGATTGATTTTATTTAAATCAGTTCTAAGCAACATTCCAATATACTAGGCCACAATTGCCAAAATTTCGAAGGGCGTTTTTCTAAAATCAGGAAAATATGTTTTCATTTCTTGTGTGCTGGTAAAAACGATTCAAGCATTTCTCTTGTAAAATGGAAGCATATTTCATTTCCAAAAGACATGAGAGGATGTGGCATTAAGAATTTAAACTGGCTTTGCACATCCCTTTCCACCAAAATATTGTGGAGGATGATCAACAACTCATCGCTCTGAGGAAGAGTGATAAAGTCTAAGTACATAGGGAACATTCCAACTTGGGACTGGTTAAGGACAACAGACAAAAACAATAATTGATGCTCCCTCAGCTGGAAATCAATGGTGGTCGTCTTCCCTTTGATTGAGAATTGGTCTGTCTAGCAAATCGGGAATGGGAAAAGAGTTCATATAGGTGAAGACCCCTATGTAGGTGTTGACCCTTCCTTCAAGTTATCAAGAAATTGTATTGAGGCTCTACACGATCAAAGAATCTACTGTCTTCGAGATGCCAACTATGCAAATGGAAATTTCCTTGGAAGGAATAATTGGAAATTGCCAACAGACTTTCTTTTGACAGGTAATTTAGCAAATGAATGTACAAAGTATATGGAAAATCTCTTCGACAGTTTTATCATTCTTAAAGAGGACGAGGAGGACTCTCTAGTTTGGGCTAAAAATGAGAATACAAGAATGTGCACTGTTAAACTCAGATACTTAGCCTTGGTGGAAGAAGAGTTCACAAGCGAGAAAAGTTGGTGGTGGTCGTATGTTTGGAGAGCTCAGGCCCCGCTGAAAACTAAAATCTTACTTTGGTTGGCCATTGAAAACAAAGTGTTGAATTTGGTCAATGGTCTCAAACGTGGTTGGTCTCGGCCCAACATGTGGGATTTATGAAAAAGTGAAAGTGAGACAATGACTCACCTTTTTTCTGATTGCCAGTATAGGCAACAGGTTTTTGTGAACCTTCGTAATCATCTATCAGGAATTGGCCCCTCTCCTCTAGGTACTTTAACTGATTGGATACAATCGAGGAAGGATGACACCAAGGGTAATAAGTTCAGATCCCTCCCATTCAACTAACAAGTTGAATGTTCATTCACATTCACAACTAACATTCAACTCCTCCACGCGACGTGATTCAATGAATGCCTTTAAGAAAAGAGGCATCACACTGTGTCGACGATTGACACATGGATTAAATATGTCGATGATGATAACATCTCTGCCTATGAAAGCATGATGTCAGTGTACTTAAAATCAATGTCATACACTTATTTTCCAAGTATGTAAAAAATGATGTTAATTATATAAAACATGAGGCTAATTTTTCCAAGTATGTAAAAAATGATAATTATATAAAACATGAGGTTAATTATATTGAGAGTAAATCTGTCAATGATGATACCATCTCTGCTTATGAAACCATGTTGCCACTGTATTTAAAATCAATGTCATACACTTATTTTCCAAGTATGTAAAAATTGATGTTAATTATATAAAACATGAGGTTAATTGTATTGAGAGTAAATCTTTCAATGATGATACTATCTCTCCCTATGAAAGCATGTTGCCAATGTATTTAAAATCAATATCATATACTTATTTTCTAAGTATTTAAAAAAATGATGTTAATTATATAAAACATGAGGTTAATTGTATTGAGCCTATGGAAAATTTAGTTATGTTTTAAGTTAATAAATTAGCACAATCACATTAATAAAGGTGGTTGATATATGTAGATTGATGATATTAATTTCTAGAAGGTGGAGAATGTTGTTTATATACATATATCAACCACATTTTATAATGTGCTTGTGTGAATTAACATGCATATGTTGGGAGGATTAATAAATTTGTGAATTAAAATATCTATGGTATTTTATTATGGTTTACCATGTACAATTGACCATGGTAGATTAGGGCTAGCCATGGTTGACTTTGGTTGGCCATGGTTGATTATGTTTGACTATGATTGATTTTGTTCAACCATGGTTTACTATGGTTAAATTAGTTGACTATGGTTAACTATGTTGAACCATTATTCACCTTGGTCGACCATGTTTATTTTTGGTCAATTTTGCATGAATATGTTTGACTTTGGTTGAATATGTTTGACTATATGGTTGATTTAGTTGATCATGGTTGACTACGAATAATCATGGGGGATTATGTTTGACTATGGTTGACAATGGTTGAGTATAGTTAACATTCAATTGATCATGGTTGAATGTGGTTAACCATGTTTCATCATGCTTGACTATGGTTGGCCATGATTAATTTTGATTGAATATGGTTGATTATGGTTGAGAATGCTTAACCATGTTTGATTATGGTTCACCATGTTTGAACATGGGTGAATGTATTTAACAATGACCCACTTTGGTTGACCTTAGTTGATCATGTTTAACTATGGTTAACTATGTATAACCATGTTTAACTATGGTCAATCATGTTTGACTATGGTTGATCATGGTTGAGTATGGTTTGGCCATGCTTGACAATGATTTTCCATGGTTAACCATGTTTGACTATAGTTGACCATAGTGGACCAAGGTGGACTATGGTTGACCATGGTTGACTATTATTGACCATGCTTAGTTATGGTTGACCATGGTAAAGTTTGGTTGACTATGATAGATTTTGATTAATATATTTGACTATGGTTGATTATGGTGGAATGCGTTTGATTATGGTTGACTATAGTTTACTATTGTAAACTTTAGTTGATAATGGTTGGACATGTTTAACTATGTTTGACCATGTTTAACTATGGTTGGATTTACTTCACTTAAGTTGACCATGGTTGAATTTGGTTGACCATGAGTGATTATGGTTAACCAAGGATGACTATGGTTGACCATGTTGGCTATGGTTAACCATGTTGACCGTGGTTGATTATAGATGACTATGGTTGACCATGTTTTACTATGGTTATCTTTGGTTGACCATGGTTGACTATGGTTTTTCATGTTTGAATGTGGTTTACTGTGATTGACCATGTTAACCATAGTTAATTGTGGATGACTAGGGGTAAACATGTTTTAATATAGTTGACTTTGGTTGTCCATGGTTTGCTATGGTTGACTTTTCCTTACTATGGTTGACCATGTTTAAATATGGTTGACTTAGGTTGTTTATGAACTTTGGTTGAGCATGGTTAGCCATGGTTAGCATGTTAATTATGTTTAACAATAGTTGATTATGGTAATGTTTCATTGTGATGTTCATCTTGGTTGAATTATGTTGAAATTGCTCTGTTCCTTAATGGTTGTGTCACATTTTGATGTCCATCAAGGATTTTGTCACAGTGTGACATTTCCCAAGGGTTGTGTTGGATTGTGATGTTCCCTAATGATTATGTCATATTGTGATGTTCATATTCATTGACATGTCTAATTTCTATGTTCTTCAATGGTTATGTCGCATTGTAACATTCATTAAAGGTTATGTCACTTAACATTCCTTAAGGGTTATATTTCATTGTGACATTCCTGAATGATTATGTTGCATTGTGATATTCATCTTGGTCAACTTATATGGATATGTTATGTTCCTCAATGTTTACATGACATTGCAACATTCATCAAGGGTTATGTCAAATTTGTGACATTCCTTAATGAACATGTCACATTGCAACATTCATGTAGGTGGACTTATGTCGAATTGTAATGTTTTTGAAGGGTTATGTCGCATTTCAACAATTATGAAAGGATATGTTGGATTATGATGTTCCTCAATGGCTATGTATCATTGTGACATTCATGTTGGTTGACTAATATCAAACTGTTATGTTCCTCAATCATGGTTATGTCGTAGTGTATTGTTCCTCAAGGATTACGTTATTTTGCGATGTTCCTCAATGGTTATTTTGTATTGTGATGTTTATCACGATTGACTTACATTGACCATGGTTGTCTTTAATTGGCCATGGTTCACTATAATTGAGTTTTGTTGACTATGGTTGACCATAGTCACTTATGTTTGAATATGGTGGATTATGGTCACCTTTTGTAATTAAAAGGTGACTTAACTTGGCACTTTGATTATGCTTGACCGTGGTAGGTTATGGTTGACGATGTTGGATATGGTTAACCATGTTGACTATGGTTTATAATGGATGAATATGGTTGAACATAGTTGACCATAGTTGGCCATGGTTACCTATGGATGATTATGGTTAACCATGTTTTAATATGGTTAACTTTGGTTGTCCATGGTTGATTTTGGTTGGCATGGTTTATTATGGTTGACTTTTGCTTATTATATTTGACTTTGGCTTATTATGGTTGACCATGGTTGAGTTAGGTTGTTTATGATTCACTTTGGTTGGCCATCGTTAGTCATGGTTGACTATGGTTGACCATGTTGATTATGTTTAACCATAGTTGATTATGGTAATGTTTCATTACGACTTCATCTTGGTTGACTTATGTCAAAGGAGGTCAAGGTATGAGGTATGTTAAATCACTCAACCATTATGGGAGAGGACATTTTAATGCACTTGATTGACAATAGGGTTTTAACACTTGATTGACCATAGGGATATTGAGGGAGATCAAGGGGAAATATGATTGCTCGATCATTATGGTTGAGGGGGGAGAGAAGAAACCCACTCAACTAACCATATGTTCCTCAATGGTTGTGTCATAGTTTGACATCCATCAAGTATTTTGTCACATTATGACATTCATCAAAGGTTATGTTGGATTGTGACATTACCAAATGGTTATGTTGCATTGTGATGCTCATGTTCATTGACTTATGTTAAATTGTTATGGTCCTAAATGGTTATGTCACATTATGATGTTCATTAAGGGTTATGTTTCCTTGCAACATTCCTTAAGGGTTATGTTTCAATGCAATATTCTTGAATGCTTATAATGCATTGTGATATTAATCTTGGTTGAATTATATGGAATTGTTACATTCCTCAATGGTTATATCAAATTTGTGATGTTCCTTAATGGATATGTCACATTGTGATGTTCATCCAGGTGGAATTATGTCAAATTGCAATGTTCTCGAATGGTTATGTTACATTACATTATTCACGAAAGGATATGCTTGATTGCAATGTTCCTTAATGGTTATGTAGCATTGTGAAATTCATCATTGTTGACTTATGTCGAATTGTTATGTTCCTCATTGGTTATCTCACAATGTGATGTTCCTTGAGGATTAGGTTAGATTGTGACATTCCTCAATGGTTATTTCGTATCATGACATTTATCATGATTGACTTATGTTAACCATGGTTATATTTAGTTGTTTGTAGTTCATTATGGTAACTTGTTGTAATATCCCTAAGGATGAGCCCAGTTATATTATGTATTTTAAACATGTTTTGTAGGCTATTGAGCCAAGTTATAATAAGCTAGGAGGATTATTTGGTGACTAGGCCAGAGAGCCTAGGTGTTAAAGGCCAAGAGCCTGATTTTATATATGTAATTATGCAGATCATTAATAAAATATAAACATCGTTGCGTGTAGACCAACCATGAAGAAAGAGTGATGGGGGACTAAGCTTCCACAAGGTTGGGAAAGGGAGGAGGATAAGTATGTGCGCCTAGGGGATAATCTATGGGGCTTACCTCTAGAGGAATAATATTTTAATATTATTTCCTAAAGGCTAAGGTGGACAATTGATGAATGTTATCCTAAGTTCCTGGAAAAGGAACGTATGCTAAGTGGAGTGCATACAGCTCCAGGAAGACAAGTGTCGAGGGTAAAATCATGAATTTGGGTAACACTTTCGTGACAATCGAGTCTCCAAAATTTCTAGCGGCATTTTTTCGGTCGAAAATTTTCACGTTAAATTTAACGATGCCCTCGAAATTTGTGTACAATGTTTTTTGGATGAATTATTTTCCCATGGTAAGCATATTTCGGCCGAAATAATTTTCGGTCGAAACGTTTATTTTTAACGGATTCCGTTAAAAACTAGGTTTCGACCGAAAGAATATTTCGGCCGAAAACTTGAAAATGAGATTGTTTGCAGGAAACTGCAAACTCTCTCCATCTTACTTCATCTTTGGAGGTAGCAGACTCCTACAAATACTCAGAATTTAGTTTGAGAATTGATACCAACATTTTTAAAATTGAATCTTTTTTCATTGGGTATAATTTGTTTTCATTTTCATTGTTTTTATCTAATTTTA
>JZKD02S2199374.1:0-23523 GCA_000966675.3 Picea glauca | reverse complement strand
AATTGAGAAAAAGCTCATAATTAAAAAAGAAAATTCACAGTGAGTTGGAAAAATGTCATAATTGAGCATGAAACTTGTGCATGACTTGTAATTGCTTAGTTTACATACCATCAAGTCTATCTATGACTTGTAATTGGTTAGTTCACATGCCATCAATCCTATCCATGACTTGTATCCACCTAATTCACATTTCATGAAGCATATTTCCAATCTCTTCTAAATTCCTATAAGAAGAGGCCAAATGAAGGAGATAGGGGAAGCTACAGTCTGAGGGTGGTTACACTGGTGAAATAGAGAGGGAATTTCAAGTTGCCAAGAAGGAGCATCGAGAATCTAGAACTAGGAGGAATGTATCATGACTTAAGCTAAAAAAACATTGATGTATTTGTCCATTTGATTTAAATATAGATCTATTTGGTTTTCCCCTTTCAATACATATGTATTCAATGTTTAATACTTGTGTTAGATCTAATATTTCCTTGAGTAGATCATATTAGATCTGAGCTAGATTTGAGTTTTCCTAAAGCTAAAGAAGGTTTGAAGATTGGTATTTGTTGTCACTTGTATGCAAGAAGAAGGTTGCAAGAGTTGAAGCTAGATCTACTGAGCTGCAATGACCAAGATATATAAGGAAAATCATCGATCTAAAGGTATTCCATTCTATCTTCTTGCTTAAATAGGAAACTATCTATTAGATCTATGGAGAAGTGTGCAGTGGTCTGTCTCACTATCTGTCTTGGATCAACAGATCGAAGGGAGGTATTTCTTATCCGTAGGTGACAATTCTCTGTTAACAAAATTAGTGACTCTAGTGGGGACAACCTTTGTTTTCTTCCTGGACACTTAAGAAGTTTTTTCCTTAAAAGAGGGTCGCGATCGTCAGATCAAATTCTATAAATTTCTATGCAAAATATGATTGAAATAAATATAGATATGGATTCCTCTCGAAAAATTATCCCGTTTAAAAAAAAACTGTCTGAATCGAAGTCCAAAAAGTGAAATTATCATTGATTTAAAATCAATTATTTTGCAGATTTTACGTGATGACTACGTGTACTACTTGGTTGATATCTTTTGATAGGAAACTTAGATTGCCACCAGACCAAATCCATTTGATAGAAGATTTCCTAGGATTTGTTTGACATTTTTTATGATATGTTTATGGTAAATATAGAGTGCACTATAGCCCTTGTAAATTTGTGCTCCCAAACTCTAGATCTCTATTATATCCTTTTTCCAAATTTTGTGTTTTTGATCCCATATAGACATTGAAATGTTCTTGGTAGCATCACTACCAATATCATACAACCCTTAGCTTGTTGTTTGTTGGTTTGATTTGTAGATTTATTTATTTTTTAAGTTTAAGAAAAACTTCCATTTCAAAAAGGGAAAAAAAGTGTGCTAAGGTGAATCTTTTGGGTGATTTGAAATAGATTGCATTGGTGTGTTTTGCATTCAAGGATATTGTTCATTTGTTTTGTTTTCCTTGCATGGTTGATGCATGATTGTGAGGTAATCTTGTGATTTTACAAACTGAAAAGGAAGAGTTTTTTGCCCCTTCCTTAGTTAGAATTCATTGAAAAGAAAAGTTGCATATTTTGTAAGCATATTTTCTCTTCTTTTTATTGGTAAAGAGTAAATAACGTCATTGGAGTTTCATTTGTTACCTTTCCTAATCAACCACCATAATAAAACAAAGCGTAATATAAAATCAATTAGACTCTTTTTCTTAGTAGCAGACCAATGTAGATATGATTAGGGCCTTAGTGTATGTTAGATTTTCATTAACTTTACAGAGCAATAGGTTTACCGGTGTATTTAGATCTTCTTTAAAATTTAACAACCATATATCATATACTGAATAAATAAGAGAAGCATAAAAAAGCACAAGAAGACACAAAGAGTTATCTTGGGAAGACCCCAAACCCAGGGAAAAAACCATCCAACCTTTTTTTAGATAGGTTTAGTCAATAATATAATCCAACCATGAACCAACTCTCAAGAGAAAACTGATAAATAATAATAAATCCTAGCGCAAAGCTAACATACCATGCAGCTGTAGCAACATCACCATACAAATTAGCGCACCTCTTCCTAGGGAGAGCGCACAAGAGAAATCACTACCAAGAAAAACCAAGAACCCAGATGTTGCAGTAGCTACGTATTCCTTTCCCTAGACCCACGTCTTCTTCCTTATGTAGTTGCAACTACGAGTGAGTGTATCCAAATGAGCAAGGAGTCACTATATTTATACTAGTCTATCAATGTATTGGGGCTGACTTCTTATCTGGAATACTAGGGATGAATTTTCATTTGGAATAATTCATTTTCCACTTTATTAATTCACGTGGGATGAATTATTATATGGAGGCTTCTATTTTCACTTTATTCTTTTCCTGTGGGCCGACTTCTCTTCCGAGGTGTTCTTTTTTCGTTTAATGGTCTTTGTTTAAATTTTGGAATCTTCTTCTCTTCTAAGAAAGGTTGTCTAGGAGGAAAATACCTCCTGCAACTACCAAAACATCAACACTCCCTCTTCTCTAGGGAGGTATCTTTCCACGATTTTTTATTCTAGTAGTTCATTGACTACTCTGTAATCATCTAGTATCCCTACGACTACCACCATTCCATCACTAGCTCCATCCTCTGCCATAGTCTATATGACTATGCTGCAATCAACTAGTAGCACTAAACTACTACCATGCTCTCCAACAATCAACTAGCAACACAAAGATGCCACCATGTTGTCACGATTACATAACAATAGGCTAGTAGCACTAAGCTACTACCATGATATCCAGTAGTCGCTCATGACTATGCAACAATCAACTAGTAGCACTAAGCTACTACCATGCCATCAACGATAGTTATGATCTTTGTGACCATGCAACAATCAACTAGTAGCACACAACTACTACCTTGCAACAATCAACTAGTAGCACACAACTACTACCATGCCATCAATCATAGTCACGAACTCTATGACTATGCAGCAATCAACTAGTAGCACAAAACTACTACCATGCCATCAACCATAGTCATATTCTGCAATCAACTAGTAGCTACAAAAGCTACCACCATGTAGTTCAAAAGTCTTTATGATTATGCAATAATCAACTAGTAGCACACAACCACTACCATGCCATCAACCATAATCATAGTTTGCAGTACCTATGAGTATGCAACAATCAACTAGTATCACACAACTACTACCATGCCATCAACCATAGTCATTGACGATCATCTCTATAACTATGCAACAATCAAATAGTAGCACACAACTACTACCATGCCATCAACCATAGTTATAGTCTTGTCTAGTAGCACAAATCTACTCCTGTAGTCTCCACGACTATGCTATGATGTTTCTCCTCTCCCAGTAGTCCCATTCACACCCATCCACTGGGAAAAACTACTACATTACTCCCTCAGTTGCTCCACATGACTGATCTAGGAAACCCTTGTCCAAAGGGAATCCTACTAGAGGAGAAACATCACACCTCCCTCTCAATGAGGGTGGACATTCTGCATCACGCCAAGATTTTCTTTGAAGTACTCATAGTTCACTCTAGATATAGGCTTGGTGAGAATGTCCTCTATCTGCTCATTTATGGATATGTACTAGAGCTCCACATCTCCTCTCTACACCATGTCTCAGATGAAATTTTATTTGATCTCCAACTCTAGATCAAATAATTTTGCAAGCAACTTCTGAAGCCACGCTGCTTCACGACTTGCAACACTGGATGCTATATACTCTACCTATGTTGTACTGAGTGCCACTGACGTCTGAAGCAACATCCCGATGTGCTTTTCCTATCCACTGCACTCCCCACCTAGTCAAAGTTTGTATAACCTTGCAACTTCACTTCTCTATCAAAGACATATCTAAGTCCATATCCAACCATACCATGCAGGTACATCAACACATGCTTTGCTACTATCCAATGTACATGTCTAGGCTCAACCATGTACTGACTCAAGGTTTTCACTGCAAATCATATGTCTGGCCTGGTATTAACTAGGTACATTAAGGATCCGATCAACTATCTCTACATCGCGGGATCCACCAAATATTAAGATGAATCACTCAAGAGTTTCAGATTCATCATCATGGGTGTGGCCATGGACTTGTAGTCCATAATCCTGAATCTTTGTAGGATCTCAACAATATATTTTCCTTAGCTAAGGAAAATCTCATCTGGCCTTTGCCACACCTCCAATCCCAATAAATAATGCATTAGACCTAGGTCCTTCATCTCAAACTTTGAAGTAATCTCCCTCTTGCACCCATCTGTGAGCTTCCCATCCCCTATAAGAAACATGTCAACCAATATCAAGGGGAAACCATCCCCAATCTCATCAGAATAACTATCTGGCATATCCTTTTATGGGTGCCTACTTAAGCTTGTACAAAGCTTTCTTCAATATGAAGACATGAGAATCCTTTTCATGTATCTTGTGGCTACTCTATGTACACTTGTTCTGGCTATTGGAGCAAGTGTCTCGTCATAATATTCTCCCTATTGCTGGGAGAATCCTCTGGCCATAAATCTAGTTTTGTACATCTCTATGCTGCCATCTATAGCATGCTTGATATTGTAGATCCACTTGGAGGTCACCAATGACTTCTCTTCTAGTCTCGAAACTGATTTCCACACATCATCCTTCATGATGGAACGATATTCTTCCATCATGGAATCCTTCCACACTTTCTTCTTAGAAACTTCCTCAAAAGTGGAAGATTATGAATCAATGTTATTCCTCATCAACACCGCATGGATGGAAAAACTTGTGTGGTCTCTTGCTCTCTATGGAATTGAGGAAAAATCCATATCCCGGTCCTTCTGACTAGCTGCCTTCTCTGTCACTATAGAAAATTTAGTAAAACAAGTGCATCCTTCCAGGAGGTTTCACATCTCCTTGAAGCCTATGAATCTTCTATCTAGCCTCCTCAACTCATGGCACCTATCTTTTAGTCCTGGAATACATATCTCTCTCCCATCTAAATCTGAGGAGGAATACTTTTTGAATGAAAGTATCTAAGCCAATGAAACTCTCTGATATTAGGTTCACTCTGAGTCTACATGCTCCCTTTGAAGATTGACTCCCTCTGAGTCTATATAATATTTGTAGCCATTTTCTCCCTCTACATCTGCCAACCTCTTCTGAAATCTGATCTTCTATGGGATGTACTAGGAGGCTGCTCCTCCCTACTTGATCTTGAGGGCTGACTCCCTCTGAAATCTAGATCCTACGCTGGTACTTGGTGGGGCCACCTTCCTCACCACTTGTGGAGCCATCTGCTCCTCCTCATGATGTGTCTCATTAATGCCATATATGTGCATCTCCTTTGCATCCTGCAAAGTATCATAGAACCATGTTGGTCTCTTCCTAGTCACTGCAATGATTCTGGGTAGGCCCTTCTAGCTCTATTGACCAAAAAAAACAAAACAAAACAAGAATATCTCCTAGAAGATATTAATTCTAAATGCATAATTAGTACTAACCATTGAGCATAATGGTCATAGTACCTAAAATATTCAAGTATTACTGAACATTTGATTGTAAAAAATAATCAGTAGTAATAGGCCTCTAAAGGCTATTGTCAAGGCTACAAAATTTTAGATGCAACAAATATTAAACCTGAGATATTTTGAAAAATCAAATTATCAATCAAACCTAGTAGACTTGAATCCAGCTGGTAGGAGGATTCTCCTACTCCCTTTATTGTATGCTTGGAATCATCTGAAGGGATGTATTCTTTTCTATCAAAAGACATACCCTTCATATTTTGATTCCTTCATCTTCTTCCGAGGAGTGGGATCTTCCATATCTGCTGCATGTGCATGATGTTTCCTCTTTCCTTTCCCATGGGGACATTGAAAGGCATAATGTCCCAAATTCTTACAAGTGTAACATCTAATTTTTGATACATCTTTCTTATGGTGTGGTTTTTTGGTTTTCTATGGATTGGCTTCTCTCCTTTCTTTCCTTTTCTTCACATGAGAAACAAGTGCTTTATTTTCCTCATCATTGGTCTTCTGTGATTTGGATATCAACCTTGATTCTTCTTGGGTACAATCTTTCCATAGCTTGTCAAATTTGGGAAATTTACTTCTTGCGCAAATTCCTTGAACAAATGGGTTCCAAGAAGAGGGAAATCCATTTAGTGTAGTGGTTACAAATTCTTCATCATCCACAGAGTCTCCAATGGCTGCTAGCTGGTCTTTGATCTATGGAATTCTCATGAAGTAATTGGAGATAGTTTCTGACTTATTCATCATCACGTTTCTAAGTTGATGCCTTAGAATTAACTTTCGGCTGGTGTTCTTGATTTCATAGAGCTTGGTTAGGAAATAAAACATTTCCTTTGGTGTTTTTAGTTCTGATACATTAGATATCAGGTGATCCTTGATTGACTCTATCAAGATCCTCTTGGCCTTGATTTCATTCTTTCTAAACTTTGCTTTGGCTTCTTCTTGTTCAGGTTTTGGAAGAACCTTCTTGACATGTTCCAATAAATCATTATCTTATATAATGAGGAGTACCCTATGCTTCTAGGATCTGAAATTATCTTCTCCATCCAGTCTATCTTCCACTCTCATACTGGTATACATTTTTGACAGAGAAACCCTAGATCTGAGAAATTTCAAATATCTGAACTTCATGGAACTGCAACCAGAGTGTTGCAGGGGGTGCGCTAAGGAAGAGAGAACTACTTTGTGGTGAAATTAGTCCCAACGCCTTTGGAACTAGTTCTCAACGATCTTGAAAATGAAATGTGCAACTGCAATCTTCTAGATCTTCCCTTCCAGTTGTTAGACTATTTTGAAGGTAACCAACTCTGAAAGCATGTTGGATTTTCATTAACTTTAAAGAGAAATAGGTTTACTAGTGTATTTAGATCTTATTTAATATTTAACAACCATATATCATATACTGAAGAAATAAGTGCAACATAAACACACATAAGAAGACATAAAGAGTTATCCTGGGAAAACCCCAAACTTGGGGAAAACCCAACCAACCTTTCTTAGATAGATTCCATTAATAATATAATCCAACCATGAACCATCTCTCAAGAGAAAAATGATAAAGAATAAACCATAGCACACAACTAACATACTATACAGCTACAAAAACAACACCATACAAAGCACACCTCTTCCTAAGGAGAGCGCATAAGAGAAATCACCACCAAGAATAACCAAGAACCTAGATGCTGCAGTAGCTACGTCTTCCTTGCCTCAAACCTGCACCTTCTTCCTTATGTAGCTATAACTGTGAGTGAGTGTGTCCAAATGAGAAAGGCGTCACTATATTTATATTGGTTTGTCAATGTACTGGGGTTGAATTTTCATCTAGAATAATTCATTTTCCACTTTATTAATTCCTATGGGCCGAATTCTTATCTGGAGGCTTCTATTTTCACTTTATTCTTTTCCTATGGGCTAACTTCTCTTCCAAGTTTCTCTTCTTTCATTCAATGGTCTTCCTTTGATTTATGGAGTCTTCTTCTCTTCTAAGAAAGGTTGTCTAGGAGGAAAATACCTCCCGCAGCTACCAAAACATCAACAATGTAGGATTAGAGAGTTAACTCTCCAAGGCCACATACACTAAACCTAGAAGTCACTAAAGAGTGTTCAAGTCCATTATCAAAGTGAGTGTGTCAGAAATATCCTATAACACATTAGTCAATCATGAGGTTGCATTAGGGAAAGTAGAGTGATATCCCCTCTTTATCTGTCTTGTTGTTTGCTATACTACTTCAACTACTATATGTATGGGGTCTCAGAAGTTCCACCCCTACCTGAAAGGTAACACTTATTAGGCTTCAAGCTTAGTTTACCTGCCCATACATGTGGTCAGACCTTCGACTATTTGCCTAGTCACTGATTGTGAGGTGGTAGCCATAGTGACCTTTCCTAGGTATATACAAAGGTGATTGTGGGTGGGAAGTGCTTGCGGTTACTGGGGAAAACGTTCAATCCCCATTTTAGTTCCCTCGACGGGTACAGACCTTAATAAAAGGTATTTGCAGTGGTCATGGTTGTTACATGTGGGTTATCATAATTGTTCCTCAAACCTTCACTAGCCAATATTTTTGGGACTTGACATCCCCCAGAGAGTTGGTTTTTAGAAGTCCCCTTGATCCATTGGTATTTCTTGTTGATAGTTGATTAAGGTATTTTTCCCCTATGACCTTGGGTCAAGTCATAGCAGAACAAGACCAAACTTAGAAGACAAAACCTATCCTCATCTATATCAAAGCGTATACGAAATAACTAATTTTTACAAGGAGAGAGAGAGAAAGGAAGAAGGAGAGGTCTCACATCTTGAATCCTTCATTCGATGTCGATCCTCGATCTCTCTTATTGAAGTGCTCTTGATCTCTGCCGGAACTAGCTTGCAATAGGAAACCAAGAATAAGATTCTACAAGGTAGTTATACATTCAAATAACATATATCATGTGCATAGAATCAAATACATATGAAAGACATTAACATATATCATTACAATGAACCAATAAACACACAACATGAGGGAAAGAGAACTCTTCTATTGACAATAATGTGAGAAAGGTAGTTACAACTTGATTCAACCTTCGGTACTGGTTCAGATCCAACTTCCTTGGGTTCCTACAAAGACCTTCAAGCATCAATTCAAGTGATGGGGCTCTTCCATTGATAACTCAACAAGGATAGGAACACACCCTATAGTTATATAGAGAAAATAAGGAACACTAGAAAAGGAGTTTCCAGGTATGGGATGGTACTGAGAGAATGAAGGGATTAGGGAAGCTTGGTAAATTTTTCCAAGCATGATCTTGCACCTTAGTTCTTCCTCCTCATCCATGCCCCAAATAGTGCATTTATACCATCCTTGAGATGTTCAGGAGGTTGAAATATTTTGTACAGGCTTAGGGAGGTTGGGAAATGATCCCTATTGAAATCCCCGCCCAAAAAAGTGGAATTATTTTATTTTTTCCATTTTTTGAGGGCATCTGCGAGTTGTAAGCTAGCAAGGAATGAATGTCCACATGTTTCACAAAGGAAACCCATGGATATAAGAAAAAATAATTTTTTTTAGGTGACTTATATGAGGGAAGTTGGGATTTTGATTAGCAAGCTAGGGAAAGGGTTGGGCCATGTCACAAATGCACAAGTATGGAAATTTTTTCTATAACAATAACATATATTTGTTAGGGGTGTGCTCTTTGGTTTTGAGTCTACAACATGCATATGATTAATTATTATTTTTGTTATAACACATTTTGTTTACCATAGATGAACAATCGCTTTGTTGGTCCCGTCGACAACAAGGACTTGTGCCTATAACGGAGAAACAACCACCTCTTAAGTGATCAGTGGTAGGTGACAGAGAGTTCATAATGTCAAATAGATGGTTTGAGGAGAGTGATACCTTTGAATTCAAAGTGGTCGACAAAATTCCACCTCATTTTAATGCTCCTTTGATTGGTCCTAACAACCCCATAATTGTCTAGGTTAAGGAGATCTTTAGTGATCATTTTCCCTTGTTTAGTTATCCTCACACCATGTCAGGCTCAAGTGTTTCATCCAATGTAGTTGAGCCTTCAATCCCATCGATGATAATTATAGGGGCACCCCAGTGATTCCCACATTGCCATCCATTAGTTCCATTAGACCTACACCATATATTTCCATTTCATCAGGTGTCTTTGTTTGGGGAATGTTGGTTGTGCCTTCTTTTCCTTCAGTGAGTATACCTAGCATTAACACTCCCATCCCATCGGTTGCGATACCCATACCAATATATTCATCCAATGGGGGCCCTAGCCTTGTTTTCAATGTCAAGAGTGGAACTTCTTCCACCTCTAGTATACCTATAAGCAACTTGATGATGCCCAATTTTAGTTCTCTATTCAGTTTGAATGTATCCAGTGGATTTAGGGTTGTTCCTAGTCAGTATAGGGGAAGTAATGTTTTTGGGGGATTTAACATCCTATGGGGTAGTACAACGTTTCTTGAAATCTCTATTCCTTCCATATTTACCTATGTTCCTAAGGTAAATCCCCATGGGGGAAACTATGGTCTAGGGAGTAGGGGGCCTTCTATTTAAACCGTTGTTTCTAGGGGCATTCCTCCCAGGGGAAATTATGCCCAATGGGGTGGTTATCCTTTTATCCACACTTATGGCCCGAGAAGTTACTTTTCTGGGGCTAGTTTTGGTCAGGGGGTTAGTTTTCCTTTAGGGTCCATGTATTCTCTTAGAGGTAATCCTTTTGGGGGCACGTTTGGACCTGGAAGCATCAATGTTTATGGGAGTCCTTTTATCCCTGGAGGAAATCTTTTAGGGGCATGTTCGGTCCTCAGAGAAGTCATACTCTTGGAAGTGCTTCCATCCATGGGGAAACTAACCCTTTTGGAATTTCTAATCCCTCCATAAAAAACAATATGGGGGTGCCTCAGTGTCCATCCAGGTCACATGATGCTTCATCATCCACCCAGTATTCCTTTGCCAACATGCCATTTCCTTTCATGGTGATGTTATACTTGTTGATTGTCATGTTTGAAAAGTGACCCCATTCTCCACGACTCACTATGCCTAGCCATACCTTCTAAGTTACCATCTGAAATGAAAAAATTTGATGGTAATCAAGGAGAATACCCATCCACACATATCATGACCTATAATTTGTGGTGTTCATCCAACTCTTTGATGAACGAAAAATGTTAGACTATGCCTTTTCCAATGATCCCTGAGTCGAGGTGTTGCAAAATAATACATAGAACTTAAGGGTGTTTCCTTTTCTAGCTTCAATAACTTATCCAAGGTGTTTTTGACACACTTTCAATTATCGATTAGGTATGCGACCGAGAAAAATATATTGTGTTAAATTTCTAATCCCGACACCTAGGTAAATTGTTTACTAGTGATTTCCTTGCTATAAATCAAATTAGCAGCTCACAAAAAAAATACATTTGCTGGAATAATTAACTCAAATAAATAGTGGAAATACTAGAAACCAAATATCATACATAATACACAATGATATTTTCCCCTTTAAATTATCTTATCATTAGAATAATATCAAAGCATGCAAGGGTTCCTTTACTCAGAAAATGGCCCACGGAGAAATAAAAAAAACTATATACAACACATGCAAACATTAGCAACGCCTATGTGGATGTACAACCCTGTAATTTCACTTCTTAGAAATTGTACACACCTATCCTCATTGTCACCCATGTATGTGCGTGCTTCTCTATACTACAACCCGCGTACATACTCACATGTCCTCACTGTGAAGTGTGTATAAGTCCATAACTACTGTTGTGGCTCTAATCTATTGGATATTCTTGAAGTTGCCCCTATTCTCTCTTCTCTCTGACCTATACTGATCTCTAGATTCAATTCCTTCTCTATCTATTCAATATATCCTTGAATCATAGTCTTTCATGACTCAAGCACTTAAGCAAAAGTCCTTCTTTTCATTGCAAAGTTATCTTTCTCCTTCACCCTAGCCTTTATTTTATATTATTGATTTATGACTTAACCATAATCTTCGAAGTGATCGAGGGTTGAGATTAAATATCACCTCACTTGAGATCAATGGTTAAGATTTAATTCACTAATGCTAATTGTTAGTGCTAGAAGTCAACTCAATACTGCTATTGAGTTAAGCCTAGAACACCTTGTTTCAAAATGTTCAATAAGGTTTTTAAGATGGATAAATCCTTGCTTGATTTGAAAGAGAATAATGATCAGATCTATTAAAACCACTTACCTAAGTGCATCAAGTCAAGTAAACAAAAATGATGGCTAGATATTTAAGAGTTAAGTGATGTGATGGATAGAAAGGGAAAAACAAAGACTGATAAATACACCAATTTCAAATCTTGTCTTTAATGTCTTTATGCAACAGAGGAAAAACCTTTATCTAGAATTCATTCTAAATAATATTTAAGGAGAAAACACAAATGTGGCAAAGATTACTAAAACTTGTTAAAGCAACCTTGTCAACACAAAATCATTTGTCAAAATCTCGTATAACATTTGCTAAGTGTTCAGAGGAATTGCGAAGATGATAAACAAAGAAACATAAAATACTAACCACCAATTTCATTAGCAACTGAAGTCTTTACCCATGCAAGATAGATCAAACAATTTTTAACAATGCAATATCAAGCCAAAAAAAGGGATTCAACCATTTCTTCTTCTAAATCATTTGATATATAGTATTTCAAATTAGTTACATGTACTTATGGTTGATCCTGACTATCAGGGACAACTCAAAACCAATCCCTACAAAAACTCAAAATGAATTTCAGCTTTTGACTGCTGATATACAAAATAATAATAATTTTACAAAAAACCTCCTAGGATCAAGGCAACAACCTTGCATACAACACTCTTTTCTTGAATTGTTCTCCATTCATGTGATAACACTACAACTTCCTCTTAATACTTACTAGATATATATGATCTTCAAAGATCCATACAAATCCATCCTTTGACAACTCAATCCTGGTGCCCAATATGCATTTATTTTCGTATCCCAATATAGACTTTAGATCCAAAAAAGGTGTATATATTCATAACATGATACATAAGATGCTATCATAGTTATAGAATTCCTCTGTTACAAAATATGAAACTGAGCGAGTTTAGTAGCAAAATTGGCTACTATAGGTGTTCCTGTAGCGACCCTGTTTTTCTGTGTGTGGCTGTGGGAACTTCCTGTAGCGACCTACCAAAAGACCAATTCTCCATGTTTTCAAGTCCTTCCTTTGGCTGGGTTGTAGTTGGTCATAGCCAAAAACGTTCATGATACCTTAGACACAAGAAACAAAAATATTTTTCCATCATCCATCATTTTTAATCTCAAAAAACAGATTTACCCTGAAGGTGGTATTTTCAAATTGATAGATTTCTATGAAAGATTGAAGAAGCTGCTTCTGCCAATGATTCTAAACTATCCTTTTTGGTATTATTAGATTGATATTTGGTTTGCATTCTTTTAGGCTCATTCCCTTCAGATATGATCTTAGGATTTGGGCTTTTCATATTCTTCTTACCCTGTTTTCTAGTAGAAACTTTGTTTTTTCCAGTGATAGTCTTTTTATTTATGATTAGACCACCCTTCTTGAATTTATTCTTCTCAGGATTAATGACAAGGTTTTTTTGTCTTGTATATGACTTTTCGATAGGTTTAGCAGATTCTTCATCAATAATGATGACCTTCTTTTTAATGGTAGGGTCAAACACTACTTTAGATTTCAACCTGAATATATTTTGAGACCCAGTGCCCCTCTTACAAACTAAGTCCATATCAATCATTCAATATAGAATTATTTTAATCTCTTTAAGATAAGCTATCGAAACTTTAACAACATAATGCTAAAGATTTATAAGTTATATTAAATTTGAAATGATAAGTAGGAATGAATGAGGAATAAAACAATGTAGAACAAAGTAGGTGTTAACAATGGCTCCATGGGGGATGGAGTTTTCCCTGTGAAACTCCAAGAAATTTGAGTAGACCCGTGCCTTCTAATCCTTTGAGCTTAGACCATTCTTATTTGCAAAAATTGTTTTTCCAGCTCTTGATCTCTCGACAAACTTTATTAAAAAACGTATCAGACTGTAAAAAAATAAAAACTATTTTTGAAAAATGAAAGAATAAAAGAAGCATTGCTCCATTGGGATATGGAGTCTTTATTTCCTATTTCCGACACCACACTGATATGTAAAATGAGATTTGATCCACCAATGGCCTTAGTAAAATAATTTCTTTAGAAAACACCCATTTACTGGGTCACCAAAAACCTCTTCACCTTCCAAATTCTGCAATAGGAAAGTGTTGTTGTCTAAAACCTTCTCCACCCTGAAT
Organism: Picea glauca; assembly: GCA_000966675.3. Classification (NCBI taxonomy): domain Eukaryota; kingdom Viridiplantae; phylum Streptophyta; class Pinopsida; order Pinales; family Pinaceae; genus Picea; species Picea glauca. The sequence continues at coordinate 9,643 of JZKD02S2199374.1, read as the reverse complement.
GGACCTGAACACAAGCTATCAATTTTCCCATGATGATCTTCTCAGCGAGCATCCCATTTCAGAATTAAGTCCCCAAGTACGAACTATTCATTTTTTCTTTTTTTATCAAAAGTAACTGGAAAGCAAGCTGCACAGGAAATACCGCTTCCATTCCATACACTAAATGAAATGGTGAGGTCCAATTTCTCTCTTTGTGCTAACACAGTCATCCCACAAGGCGCATTTAAATTTTAAATCCCAAGCTATCTTATTATCTTCCAGAAGCTTGTTAATGATCTTAAACATGTTTTTATTGGATGATTAAGCTAGGCCATTACCCTCTGGGTAATAAGTAGTAGAATTCCTAATCTTAATTCCATAGTACTCACACAATTTTACCATGTTAGTGGATTTGAAAGCTGCAACACTATCAGTAATGATCACTTCTAGACAACCAAATCTAGACAAAATATTCTCTTCAAGAAAACTTATGATTACCTTATCAGTTTCCCTCCTTGTAGGTACAACTTCAACCCACTTCGTGAAATAATCTGTAGATGTCAGAATCCATCTGTGCTGGCCACTAGATGGAGGGTGGATCTCACCTATGAAATCCAAAGGCCACTGTTGGAAAGGTGCATAAATTTTTACAGGTTTGATAGGTAAGGAATTAAACTTTTGTTTTCCAACAAACCTTTGGCATTTCTCACATGCTCTAACCTTTTCACAAACATCATAAAATAGACTAGGCCAATAATACCCAACCCTGAGAATTTTATATGCAGTGGACTTCCAGAAGTGATGTCCCCCACACACTCCTTCATGAAATTTTGACATGACTCTATGTGCTTATTCTTCATCAAGACACCTCAATAAAAATCCATAAGGATCTCTCCAAAACATAGTTTGATTATTTACACAATACTTAACAACTTTGAGTTTCAAGGATCTTACTTTGGACTTATCCATTCATGGAGGAGCTTGGAAATTCTGTAGAAAATAAAGGATATCTCTATACCATTCTAATTCAACAATATTTTCATTGATTTGGGAATTTTTGGTTTGAGGATGTGAATTTCTTGAATTATTACAGATGTAGTCAAATCCCAGAGCTCTGCAATTGGAATCAGCTAACAACTTAGCTAACCCTTGCCCTTTGACTAACTTGGTAGGCTTGATCTCCATGTCGTATTCCAATAGTTTAGTTATCTATTTCCTTCTCTTTCCATCATTGTCTGGTTGAGTCAAGACGTCTTTAATAGCACTAGATGGTACATATGCAATGAATTTGGAATGCAACACATGAAATCTAAAAGACTTCAGTGCTTTAACCAAATCAAAAGCCTGCTTCTCCATAGTATTATAATTTAACTCAACATCTCGAAGTGCCTTGCTGAAGAATGCAATGGGATTTTCAAAACCATTGAAATTTTTCTGTAAAAGAGCAACTGCTAAAGTATCTTGAGATACAAAAGAAAAAAATCAGGAACTCTTTTTCAAAATTCGGGCTAATCAAAACATGGGAATCTGAAATAGATTGCTTAATAGACTATAAAGAATCCTTGGCTTCGGTTCTCCATTTGATCTCACTACCTTTCCTCAACATGCCAGTTATGTATTTGACCAATTCAACAAAGTTGGGAATAAACCTTTTGAGAAAGTTTATCTTTCCAAGGAAAGACTGGATTTCCTTCTTAGTTGTAGGGATATAAAGCTTTTGAATAATTATCACTCTAGCAAGATCAATTTTAACTCCATCAACACAAACAATATGCCCTAGCAATTTCCCTTGTTCTAAAGCAAAATGAGACTTTTTTGGATTTAAAGAAAGACCATACCTTCTGCACTTCAGAAATACCTGTCTCAAATGTCGTAGATGCTCCTCATCAGAGTGAGAGAATACAATTATGTCATCCAAATAGATGACCACAAACTTATCCTTCTCTCCCACAAAGGCAATATCCATGGCTCACTGAAAAGTGGCCCCAACATTCATCAAACTAAAAGGCATCCGAGCATACATAAAAGTACCCCAAGGTGTTGAGAATTCAGTGTTCTCCATGTCATATGGATGAAAAACTACCTGATTGTATCCAAAGAAACCATCAATCATAGACAACCTGCTAGATCCTACAACCCTCTGCAATATATGTTCCATTTTGGAAATGGATAGTTGTCTTTCCAGGAACATCTGTCCAAATTTATGAAATCGACACAAAGTCTGATTTCACCATTCTTCTTTCTCATGGGCACAAAATTTTCTATCTAGTCAGAGTACCTCAAGGGTACAATGATTTTAGAATCTAAAAGTTTCTTGAATTCCTTCTCCATAATGGGTAACAAAAGAGGATTAATCTGCCTTAATTTCAACTTGAAAGGTTTTACATTCTCTTTAAAAGGTATATTATGTTGAATGACAGTTTCATCAAAGGTCCTAAGATATTCATATTTCCATGAAAAAATATCAGTGAACTCCTTCAACAATTCTTCATATTTAACTAGTTATTTTGCTGATAGGAATTTTGATAATTTGACATGCTTGGGATCTGCAACAGTCCCAATATTAGAATCAATCACCTCTGCTTATTTTTATGGATCAGGAAGCTTCACAGGAACATCATTATGATAAAAAAATATTTGAGAGGTACATGAACTTTCGGAATATGATTAGTATGAAATTGAAAAATCTTATGCCCAACAATCATATTATGAAAATTCAAATTTTGGTTAGCCTCGTCCAAATCCTCATCTTGATGAATATGAATTGAAGAAAAATCATCTACAGCTTCAATGAACCTTTTGATTTTAGAATCCTCCTCAAATACTCTCCAACACTTGACATTGTCTGGAATAGATGGCCTGTACCTAACCTCAACCTCATATTTCATCTTTGGGGGAAAAGGAGGTTTAAAAGTGCTTGCTGCCAAAACCAATGATTCAACCTGCACATTCTGATTTCTTGGAATATATACAATATTAAAACATAAAAAAAAGGCTTCAACAATGTCCCATACCTCATTTTTGTAGTCCTTCAACCTGATATTCTTTGTCTAATATACATTTCTAACTTTCTTTACAATGAGTTCATAATCCCCATGCACCTTCAAATGCTGAATTTTCATTTCTTTGGCTGCCCTGAGACCTAACAACAATGCCTCATACTTTGTAATGTTATTTTTTGTATCAAATTCTAACTTTTAAGATAGGGTAATGACTCTGTGTTCAGGAGAAATCAACACTACACCTGCTACTGCACCTTCTCTGGATGAATCTCCATCAAAGTATAATTTCCATAACAGATTTTGATTTTCAACGGACTGTGGGGAAAAAATTGATTTTGTCAAAGGCAAACACTGTTGGACAACATTATCAATATGAAATATAGAGGATCCCAAATCCACATCAACTACATAGATAGGATGATTTACAGAATGATCACTGCCGCTGATAATATATGCCAATTGATCCTCATGATAGAGTCTTCTAAATTCTCCTCCAAACACATGTATAGTGGCATAAGAGAGATCCATTTGAAGAGATCCCCCAAGATTCTTACACCAAGATCGAGACAAAAACATACCAAATCTAGGAGGGATATCAGGCACAACTATATCCATGACTAAAATTTTGGATGATATTTGAGATAATGAAACAACAAGGTCTTTGATAACCCCCAAGCATTTGACCTTTTTGGAATCAAAAGAAAAGAGATTATGGTATGCTTTAGTGATTTATAACCCTAGTTCTTCCATGACAACCTTTGGCATAAGATTATGGGAGGCTCTAGGATCTAACAAGAAGTTATGAAGGATTTTGTCATGAATGTTTAATGAGACATAAAAAGGAGGAGTGGAGTCATCCCTCTCTTCTACAATTGGCCCTAAGACAATAGTGGGTTTTTCATCTTGGAGATTAATCACATGAGTAACAGGATCAACAACAGAAGAATGTTGTAACCACTTCAAAATATGACTCCTATAAAAATTTGTTTTAACCAATTCAGTCAGAGGAATAGGAATTTTGATCTTACTTATCTCACGTTCTAGGCTGAAAGGAGATGAGAAGTGTTTGCTTCCGGGGCTGGTACTTTCATAGCTGGATGTAATTGCTTTCTTTCAGGATTCTTGCTTCCAGTCTATACTGTTGGGATAGACGGTTTATCTTTTTGAGGATCATATTTGTCTTTTTGAGGAGCTGATTTTGCAAGAGCTGATTTGGATCTAGGATTATACCCTGGTTGATCTGTATTACAAAGCATATTATCTAGACTTCCCCTAGACTATGAATTCAATGAATCTTCATATTCACTCTATGTTAGGTGACTGAGAGAAATCTCATCTCCGAACAAATGAATATCCAGATCTTCATCTACATCTTCAACTTCCTGATTCTCTTCAATATAATTATTCCCCAGAGGTGTCTGAATTTTCTGATCATCATTATTCTTCTTATCCCTCTACGTGGTCTGAGGGTTATAAAGTATCCAATTGTTGGGCTCCAGTTTCGTCATATTTTTCGCCATACAAATACACTCATCATTACACCTTCTCTCCGCATTTTGTCCATAATATATCCCTAATTACACCATAAACCTCCATTATTTCCTGTTATTCATCCTATGTGGTTAATACATAATTTTCCATACTTTTAGTGATTAAAAGGATAATTAAACAACAGTTTTGTTGATGATGGTTATACAATTGATTATGATTATACAATTCATCTCATCTGATACTATAATGTTCCAGAAACCATCCGGTACCAGAATGGTCCAGGTCATCCGGTACCAACATCATCAATCGTCCAATACTGGATTATAGTCGAAAATTTGACATGCTTCTAGAGGAAAATCGAGGACATGGGTTTTGTCCAGAACGATATCTACATGCAAATATAATTGACAGAATTCACCCAGCTCTCACGTGTGGACCTCCAGCTCAGGGGGAATGATTATGCAAAAATTAGTAAAAATCTCAAATTGCCAACTTGCGCATCGATTTTCGTGCAGCTGGTATCATATATAGAAATTCTAAGATATGGGTTTTGTTTATAATGTGGAAAATTGAGTAACACACGAGCACGTTTTCAAAATGTTGATTAGTTTGGAAGATATGGGTGGATCCCCAACTTAAATCCACCCGAATTACAATAAAACCCAGATTTTTGTGATTTTATTCCAAAAATATAAAATTTGAAATTTGAGCATTGGGATTTGGTCCCATCCACTCCTAAATGATTCTTCATGTATAAATAAACCTCATAGGGTTGTGAGAAGGAGCCATTAGTTTCATGAAGATTTTGTAAATGAGAGATTTATTCTTGTGAGAAAGATTTAAGGAGTTGTTAGCCATGTAAAAACAAAGTTTTTTATCTCAATGAAGAATTGATTGTTTCTGCCACATTAAGCATCCTTCTAGCTTGATCTGAGTCCTTCTTAGTAGCACTGACCTCCTGGGAAGGGCCCCTCAGTGAGGGTAAGTGTTGCCATACTGTATTTATTTTGCAGATTAATATTGTGTTGTTTGTTTACATGCAATTCAATTTTGGTTTTGATTATTGATTAGATGCATTTCAATTCTGCCATTTACATTAGTTTTGGTAATTAAAATTCAGATTTAATTTTACCCTTCATCTGTGTGCACCAATCCCGTAGATATATGTTATTTGCATTAATTGTTCCCAATACTTTGTTTTGTGCGATTCATTCTCATTGCATTTCAATTCATTTCCAAACCTTCTTCCCATATGTGCATCTTATCTTTTCCCCAGAAATCGATTGGGACAATACTCCTCAAGATCACATTCATATTATCAACTTTCATATTCATTGCCACTCATTTTCATTAACGAACACATACCTTTTGCATCTTCTATACTCATCTAGATTCAGTTAATACACAAAGATCAATTGTAGAAGGTATTGGTCGCCCTCCAATTCTTCATATTCCACTTGCAATTCTTCCCACAAACACTCTTCCACACCCATGAATTCTTTCCACACTTTCACGCTTTGTTTCAAATCTAATCCATTATGCAATATCCATATACCCATCATGCATTAGATCTATTCCATTACATAATCATATCTCCATTCCATCTCATTTCCATTTTGCTATTGTTTATTGCTTCAAAGATTGATTAATTCATTAAGACCTTATCATATACACAATCTTTTGAATGCAGAAAATAAACAAGTATCACTCTTTATTCATTATTTTCTGCCTAAAAATTAGTTAGATTCAAAAGGTATTATTCTTTGTATGCAAGTCATTCAGAGAAAAAAACGAGTAAGATTGTATTCTCATTCATTTCTTCTAAATTCCCATTGTATTAAATATCCATTACTCTTGTGCATTTGATTAACTCATTACTTATTTATGATTGGTGTATACATTTAAAAGGGTGATTTTGAGTCTAAGTGAATCTTAGGTGTTGATTGAGTTTGATGATTTTGAGTTTCCCGCATTTAGTTTTTACTTCCCATACCTTTGGATTCCTTGGACTTTAATTTCACATAGCTTCAATAACCAACATACATATTAGAGGTCTAACTCGTGAGATATGGTCTTCCCGCATTGGAATTCTTTCCAAGGTGTTAGTTTATTTCCTGTCATTTGAATTCATTTCCGTTTTCTTGTTTCTTTTATTGCATTTAAGTGTGGATCCACTATAGGAAATAATCATTGAAGGAAAGAAAACTTAAGTAAGTTACTCATGATTAATCACATGAACAACAACTTGAGTGCATGAAAGATTGTGATCTAAGCCTTTATAGCACTAAGTTATTCCTATGTCCCAGTGATGAATCCTTAGTGTTAATTTCCTGTAGTGTGGGTTTGAAGATTGTTTTACCGGCTTTAGATTAAGCTAGACTAGGCTCTGATCCTGCGTTTCTTGTGCTTGCACCTCAAATATTACGAGCCTCGGTTGATAATTTAATGTGGGAATTAATAGTACATATATTTAGCCCAACATTTTGGCACCATTGTCCGGGAGGTGCTAAAGGGATTAGAGCATATGTAAGTTGTTTTTATTTCTCCGAAGCCTTGATTGTTCATTTCATGCAAGTGTGGTGTGGCTTTAAGGATACCTAAGGGTGGAGAGAAGAAGGTAAGACATGAGGGAAGGGTCCACACATCCACTTTAGTGGGGTTTCTCCAAAGTTAGTTTGTCCTCTTCCTTTGAGTAGTCAGAATTTGTGTTTTATTAACATTAACCATTTTTTTATATACATGAGAAGATAAGATAACTTTTGTGAATAGATAACTTGGTGACAACAGGGTCCTAGTAGCATGGTGGCGCTTCAAGTATATAATTGGTTTTCTTACATTTGTTTTCAGTTCGCTTCCTTTTCATTTCTTTAAGTTTTTTATTTTTTTTAGTTTTTGGGTGTTGTAAGAACCCCTAATCCATGTGTGAGACATTACCTATCAAACAACAATATGGATTCAAAGATGATAATGATTTTGGAAGAACTCTCTCAAATCCTAATAGCAGCTAGGATCTCTTCTTCTCAGGAAGAGCACATCTCGACAGTAGTCAGGAACCTATCTCCAAAAGACATAGAAGAACCAAAGTCCTATGAGCCATACCCACAGGAAGATCAAGAAAACTTCATTGATAAATTCGACCAATCTACTAAGGAGATCAAAGACTCATGGACCATATCTAATCAAGAGAAGCCATTAGAACCTGAGATCAAGGAGGCTAAAGAAAAGAATACAAATAGTGGTTTAAATGAATAGGTGAACCAAGGACACCATGATTATATTGAACGTTGGTTCCAGGCGACTGTCATATTTCACCACAACTCTCTTCTTCAACAACTCTTCACACCATATTATTCAAAACTGTTGGTTCATCATGTTCGGGTACTTATTAAAGTATATTATATAAACCTGAATGTGAGTATATTTATGATCCTGTTACGCACATGGCTTCATTGGAAGTATTCATATACTTGAAAATGGGTCTTTTCTTAGGCAAGGTAGGACAATAAATAAACAAATGTTGCATGTAGTTGTTAGTTTGGTGCAACATCACTGTTTATGTATTTTTTAATAATTGTAGCTGTAAAATTGAGAAACTAATCTAAAGGGAGTTTGTTGCCCCAAAATTTTCAATATGTTTTTCAAGCTGATAGTTAGATTTTTTTTCCAAGTTTTCTAAATAAATAAGGCTATGATGATTTGTTGGATTTTTGCAGGTGTCCTCTTTTCAGCTGGATTGGGAGAACATCTTCATGACTTATTCAAGGAAGTAATTGCAATTCTTCTAGTTTCGTTGTTTAGTTAAATTATCCTTTATTCTAATTCTTTATTACCTAAAACAATTTTGGAACAATTGAATCTCTTTTTCTACTAATTCCTTAAAATTTGTTTTTCTTTTAAGACCATTCTCTAATCTTTATTAGTTTTTCTCTACTATTTTTTTGAACTGTTTTCCTTGAAGAAATTTATAGTTTAGGTAATTGTTGGTTTTGGAGCCTGATTATCTTCCTGATTCAGAGGTCTTTTTTCTTTCAGCCGTGTTTATACCCCATGAGGTATTTACACCCCAGAAGTATGTAGACTCTTCCACGCAGGGGAGTGTAGAGGGGGGTTACCTCCTCTGCGGGGCTTGGGGGGGATATCCCCTCGACTGGGGAGTATGGGGGCAAGCAAGCCCCTGGTGGGGGTTCGGGAGAAAAGCCTCCGAAGGAAAAATTGCATTGTAAAAGTATATTGTAATTTCATTGTAAATTTGGACCGTTCATTATAAGGTCACTGGTCTAACGATAGAAGTTATGTTAGGGTTTTTTTCCCTAAAAGGAAACCCTCTCTTATGAGGGAAATGTATTGCGACTGTGTATCGTAGCAAATATTGTATTTTGAGATAGGAGACAGTGAGAGAACGAAGAGGAAGTTACAACGAGTTTGCTATAGGTTGTATCCCTTCATATGCTGGATAATAATAAAGGAAGGACTTGGAAATTTCTCTGGTGGACGTAGCCCACACTGGGTGAACCATGTAAATCTGTGTCTCTATTGTATTGTGTATCTTCTATGTTTTGTTTCTGCATTTGTTTTATTTTATTGCTCCACTGTCCTGTTTTTATAACAACTGGAATCAGAGCGAAAGGTAACTTGCAGGAAAAGAGAGTTCTTGGTTCGAGTGGGAGCAATGGCGGAAGATGGAAAGTTTAGGGTCGAGAAATTTAACGTAAAAAAATACTAGTTATGGAAGATGCAGATGGAAGATTATTTATATCAGAAGGATCTACTCCTACCATTGGGCGGAATAGAAAAGAAGCCGACGACTATGTAGGACGAAGAATGGGAGATTCTTGACAAAAAGGCTCTAGGAACGATACGGCTGAGCCTGGCAGCGTCGATGGCTTTCAATATTTTGAAAGAAAAGACAATGAAGGGTTTGATGGTCGCATTGGATAAATTGTATCAAAAACCCTCGACGTCCAATAAGGTATTTCTAATGAAGAGATTATTTAATATGAAGATGTCAGAAGGTGGGTCTGTTGCAGATCATTCAAATTATTTTAATACGGTTACTAATCAACTAAGTTATGTAAATGTGGACTTTGATGATGAGGTCAGGGATCTTCTAATCTTGTGCTCATTACCAGAAAGATGGAACGACTTGGTCATGGCTGTAAGTAACTCTGTCT
>JZKD02S2199373.1:1153730-1194451 GCA_000966675.3 Picea glauca | reverse complement strand
AGGGATGTAGACACCATCAGTAGCCTTAGTATTTATGTCTGTGTGTTTCCCTGCGTCAAGAATCCAGTGCCGTATCAAGAGTCTCGGGCCCTTTAAAGGCAGGGTTTCCACTCTTACGACACACCTTAGGGGATTACTAGTTTCTGCCTGAGCAGTCGGCCAGGAGCTTATCTGACCTCCTCTCTCTCCGGAGCAAAGGACTAAGATTAAACGCCCTGCTTTCCTGTGCAGAAATAGTAAACTACTACCATGGATTCTACCTTTTGTGTTCGTTCAGTACCTAACCCAGTATGTCGTTAGATGTTTGCATTGTGTGCCTTATGTCCTTGGTCATCATTATTACAGTTTCCTGTAGTGCGCCTGTTGTCTTAGGTCCTTCATTCCTTCCATCTCTTGTTGTGCGTCTTGTCTTCTTGTTGCGATCATCATGGTTGCATCTGGTTAGTCGTCAGGTGGCAACGTAGAGTCAAGTGCGTCGGTTACTTCTACACACGCACACACACTTTAAAAAAAAAAAATTCTTGCACTAGTTACTAGAGTTGGGTCGTCGTAACGAGGAGGCTGTTACAAAATTGGTTTGTTGAATTTGGCATAATCCATTTCTTGCAAGATTTGTGACACTAGAAAGCATCTAGACCAATATTAGTACAAAACAATGTAAATGATAGTTTTTAAAGTGAGCACATCGAATGTGCAACAAGTATGAAGGTACAACAAGAATATTGGTGTGCAGAGGAAACAATACGCATGTTGTCACCCAAAGTTTTGGGTTACTTTTTGCGCGTCTGCACCAAGGGAGCAGTGCACGCCCATTTTATAAGTTCTACGTGCACCTGATTAAGTGCATGAGGATTTCCATGAATTCGCATCGGACCAAGTTTTGTCAACAAAAAACAGGAAATAGAGACTACCAAGTGCATGTCAGTCTGAGTTTTGTTAGTTATGTTGGAAACCAAGAAGATGTCCAATGGAAGTAAGAAAGGAATCATCATGATATATCCCCGAATGATTAGTGCCAACAACATACAAAGACATGGGGCGGCTAGAAAAGGAGATGTTGAGGAAGTTAATATTTCTCATGATGCAGAAATTATATGTGGAGTGCTTGCAGGTACCTAAAGCATGCGAGGAAGTTGGATTAGACAAGCGAGTGGAGTGAAGCAGAGGAGAAAGGGACAATGCTCGATAGATGCGAAGCATATAAAAAGGAGATTTGAAATAAAGAGAGTTGGATATTGTCTTAAGGATTTTATCAGAAGCTATTCATCTAGTGAGAGTTTCAAGCTAGCTACCGGCATCAAGCTCACCCTAAGCCTACTGCAGTATTGTACTCTCTTTGAATATATTCCCGCATTTGGATATGTCTAAGTCTTAAATCTAGGCACATGGTGCACTCTATGTATTCCCCCTATTGATATAATAATGATATGATATTCCATGACTATCATAGGCGATTATTCAACCTAATGTATTGATTTGTTGTGATGAACTAATTCCAGTAACTAATATATGAAAGTTCCAACCTATCATGTTTCTGATATGAATGAGTTATATGTGTATGGTTTTCATTCTTAGTCCTTAATGAAGTATCATATTTGATTTATATGGATGTCAATTGCATTAATGTTTAGTATGTTTAATCCTTCATCACCAACACAATACCTTATGGTCTATGTGATCCTCTTTGCATCTCGAGTGAGACCTTCCTCATCCCTGGCCGAGGATTGATATTCTAGTGATTTGGGTTTTTTTTGGAAATTATTTTAATGAACCCTAGGTATAAACTACCCCATCATTAGGAAGGTCGGTAAGCATGCAATATGAATAGAAACTGTGACTAACAATCCAACAAATGGTTTCATTTTTGGGAACTGAAGTCTTGTTAAAATTGATGGAGGAAAATATAAATGTGGTGGCATCCTTCTAAGGAGGATATTGAAGACTAGATAGAAGAAAAATAGGGCATGTTTTGCCTATGAGAGATGCAAGGATTGTGGGTGAACGCGAAGGAATGGAAGGAACAATACATTTATTTATATATGCATGAGATCTTCTTTAGAGAATTTCCATGTCTTCTGCATGAATGGTTGAAAAGAAAAGTTGTTGTCAATTTGGTCGTGTTACTAGTGGAGAAAATAGTTTCAGATCAAATCAAGCTTGAAACTTTTAAGTCACTAGAAAACAAGTGGACTCAGGAAATTGATTTCTGGTTCGCTCGAGTGAAGGAAGGATACATTGTTGAATTCACCATTCAATATTGCGATTCTTTCAACTAGGTTGAAAGAAAGTTCGAAGAAAGTACAAGAAAGTGAATGCTCGAAGAGATTCCACTTTGGTTCAAGATGTTATTCATAGAGAATATATTGACATGAATGGAGCCCAATAGGATGGTTGAGCAAACCCCCTAGCACTGGGAGGGGGATTTGGAAAAGGTGGGGAAAGGATGGATCCATTGAGGAGGATCCAAGAAGTTTCTAAGATGAGGTGAGGAGTGGAATTGACCAAGAGGAGTAGAGGAGAAAAAGAGTTGAGAGATACACAAGAAGAGTTGATATGAGAAAGAAGCTTGAGAAAAGGAGTGGAGAAGAGTTGTCCAAGGGTGTGTCGTGAGGTTTCGGGCCCAGAATGAAGAGGAAAATTATACCACACATTGCTGAGAGAGAGGATGTTATGCTAGAGTGGAACAAAGGAAAGGAAATGCATGTAAAGAGGCTTGGAATTGAAGATGCCAATAGTGACAGTAGTGGTAGTGAGGGCCTAGGTTATCAATATCATACCCTTTGGATGTTGTGGTATTCCACAACCTTAAGGGAGTCAAGAGCACCCAAGTATGGTGTGTGAGTGCAAATTTGTGGTGCGCCAAGGGAATTTAAGGAGGAAACGTCACATCATTATGCACTGAAAAAAAAAAAAGAGAAGATGTTGTGAAACTTCATGAGGCACCAATCCAAAGAGAATGTGGTACTCAATGTAATGGTAGTATGTTGAGAAAGAAAGAGACTAGTTTGCAGAGTGGCAACATGATGAGTAGAGAAATAGATTTTGTGCAAGGTGGTAGTGTGCATATCAGACTATGATATAAGGTGCACAATGGCAGTGTGCAAATAAGCCTGGGGGAAGGAACACACATTTTTGGTCTTTTTTTGGATCCGGAAGAAAGGGCACAAATAATTTGTGCACCATAAGAGATGAAAGATGAAGGATCCCCTAGTGGTTGGGGAGTTGAGTTGGTATTTTTCGATGGTCTTTCATGGCTACAAATTGATATCTCCTTGGGTCATCTCACGAGAAGTTTCATAAGAATATGATCCTGACCCCTTTTGTACCTCTCCCCTGGCGCATTTTTAATCAAGAAGAAACCACAAAAAATAGTGGAGAGATTGGAATTGAAGTAAGAGAATAAGAAGAAAGAAGTGAAAAACAAAGTGAAGAAGAAGGTGAACCATCAATACTTTATCCTGAGAGATAGTGGTGTGGAAATATCCCATCAATATTAGTAAGAAAAATGGAACTACTTCTATTTCCAATATGGTGAATCAAGACAATACAATGTGGTTGCGTGTTTTCAGTGGAATGAGAAAAGACGATGCATAGCAACATTAGTTCAACTGTGAAGAAATATGGTATATGAAGAGGGTTACAAATGATGTGATGAAGATCATGAAGTTAGAGACTACATTCCAGGATATAACCTTGACATGGTACATGAAATTCAAGGCCACTATGCTAGCGGGACATTCAAGGTCCCTAACTGAAATTAAGTAGGCTCTACTTCAGGAGTTTCAGAATTCGAAGTCTGAGTCCCAATGTATAATGGAGATCAAAGAAATTAAACAGAAGGAAGGATAGACTATCCAGGATTACGACCAATGGTTTAATATTTTGTTGGATAGGTTGACATTCCATATCTAGGATGTGCAGCATAGAGAATGGTTCATTTTGGGGTTTTTCCATATATCTGAGTCTCTCTCACCCAACAAAATGTGACAACTCAAGTAGAGGAGTTCAAAATTGTGATGTGATTGGGAGCTACATAGACATGCACAGAAACTTCGGTTGGGTTGGTGTAGGTGCAGTCACAACTAGAAAACATGAAAATATAGTTGCAATATATAGCCAAAGATAAAGTCATGAACGAGAACGTATGGTGCACTACCTACCAGTCAGAGGGGCATCGTCGAGATGAGTTATTGGTCCTTCCAAATTATACAACGATAGGCATGTCGAGTCCATTTCCATCCAGACAATATGAATGGTGTGAGATATGCAAGCAGTGGGGACATGGGCCACTCCAATGTCCCACATTATAAAAGTATCAAACGACAACTCACACCCCTTTATGTGAATTTTGTAGGTAATTTGGTCATGATGTCAATAGTTGTTGTTCCCTCCAATTGATGTAAGATAACATCCGAGAATCCTTCAGGGTGCAAGAGGAGAAAAATAGTGTTGATCATGGTGTCACAGATAAGGGATAATATAAAGGAGGACATTGAGGTGGATATGGGTGTGGTCATGGCTGTGAATATGGTGGAAAAAGCAGTAGATCCCACACATGTTTCAATTGCGGTGATATTGTTCATATTTCCTGGTTTTGTACTAAGTCATGCATGATCTGGGCCTACAATTACAGTCATGAACGTGCTACAAAATATTTTCCTGACTTTCTCAAGAAGTGGGAAGAAAACAATACCAACTATAACATGGTGCATGTCGATCCACATAAAAAAAAATAAGGAAGGGGGAAGCATACATCCAAGTCGTAACTCGGGGAGGGACCAAGACAGGAGGAGAATTTGAGAATGGTGGAGGATCAGGTCAATGACTAGATGATGTCAAAAAGGAATCCAAACCCCCCCTAAGTTTCATGTTGCTTAGCGAAAGCAGTTTCTGCATGATGAGTACAACACCATTGGAGAAGAGAGAGCATGCGAGGATTTTCAATCATGGATGATTTTAGGGGCTAAATTTCGCTCATGGGCTAATTTTCCATGGTTTTTCCAAAAATGAGATTCGCTATTTTAAAAATGATTTGCCCAAATTTTATAGGATAAAATTATTTTACTTTAAAAATCGCCCAAATTTTATAAAACTATATAAAATCCTTAGAAATTTGAATATTTTTACAAAAACATCGCCCAACATTTATAGTTGGAATATGAAGGATTAGTAAGATTCGCCAAGGTTTCTACATTTTAAAATAAATTTCCATCCTTAAAATCATCCCTATTTGCAATGCGTGACTCAAAGATCTCTAGAAGAGGCACGGATCAGGGATGAGTTGCAAAGAGTGATGCAAAGATCATTGGAATAGGTACATATCTGTGAAGAGGTCCAACAAGAGACACAAAGGTCACTAGAGGAATATTGTGCGTGCAAGGAATTGCAATGCGTGACACAAATGTCTTTGGAGGAGGCTTGCATGTGTAAGGAGATCTAGAATGCGACCCAAAGATCAATAGAAGAATCATGCAGGAAGACTACGATGTGATGTGCTAAGAAACAAGCATATGAAGAACAACGCTGGGAGGATTTGCAATGCATAACGCATCCATAAGCCTTACATGAACTAGGTCTCATGGCAGAAGCCGAAGATCAAGTCAATACCTTCTTTCACTATTGTTTTTGTTTTCTTAGATATTTTGTTGATTCTAGTAATTTAACCTAGATTTTGACTACTTGTATGAAGGAACAAGGATAAGACACCACCATATCATCTCCGCTACCTAAAAGGGATGTTTTCCAAGTCAGCAAGCAACAGTGCATCGGTCATGAATTTAAGATGATAATATAGCTTGGTGGGTATGAGATGGATGGGCTCATGTTGGATCTCAGATCTGATGTGGACATTTTACCTAAGAATTCTTGGGAAGCAATGGGTAAGCCTAAGTTGGTTTTGTATCCCATACAACTTTGATTAGCCAACCAATAAAAGATCTATCACATAGGCTGGCTGGAGAAGGTTGAGGTGAATATTGAAGGGGTGAAAAAAAAGGCCGAATTTGAAGTCATTGAAATAATGGATGATTCTGATCCCTATCTTGCATTGTTGGGAATCGACTTGGCCTCTTAAAATAATGTGATTTTGAACTTAAAGAAGAGATAGATTTCCTTCAAAATTGAAACATTGCGCATAGTCATGCCACTAGATCCATTTGAGGGTGAACACTACAAAAATCCTATAGATGAGGATGAGTGGAATTCAACTATTGAAAACATTTACAAAGTCATAGGGAACAAACAATACTACATCAACCCAATCGCATATGAAGGATTGAGTTGGAGGATTGTCAAATATTATGACACAAATTATGAGGATGCACTAGATAGATGGAAAAATAAGCTTTATGAGTTGTCAACAAGGCGGTGCGCACACATTTTGGTAGAAGAGCACATGGAAAATTTTGGCTCCTATCAGTATGATGGGTCATATCCGTTGTACATATTCATTTCATGGATACAACATATTCCATATTTTCAACGAGTTCACACCCTGGATAAAAGGCTAGTCAACATCCCTACATGATGGTGGGCCGCGCATCGAGAACCTCACTGAGAATGGGTTACTGTGGAGGAAGATATTCATGAATGATTCATAATCACACAAACTATACCTCACATCACATACATTTGTGAAAGAGGGAAGTTATCCAATAAAAGGTGCAGTGCACACCGTAGATATTTAATGTCCCAACCCACCCACTCATACCCACCCCTTATACCACCAGTCCCTAAATTGTTTGGAGAACTAGCCTCAAAACCACCCACACCTCATCTACCTCCAATACCCAAGTTCACGCAACCCCATAACTAATTCACTGACAACCAACCATTTGTAACATCCCACTCTGGCACACTGAGAAAACTTATTCTTTAAGGACACTTGCTCGCAAGTGATCCAGACTATTATGATATTAAAACATTTGTCCTTGCTTATGATGCGTTATGGTAGATGACATGATGTTTTACTGCATTGACATAGACAAGTGCTATTGACTCGGTTTTACTGAGTGTGCAGGGTTTTGGACCTTGAGGATGCAGAGGCATCGACGGAACCCCTTGGACTCCGGATCGAGTCAGGGAGTGTGCTATTGGGGTTTGATGGTTTTACTGTGATTTTAGTACGTTTGATTAGATGATATGATGTGGACATGTTTTTACATGATTGTTGATGATGCAGGCTGATGATAGCTTGTCGACCAGACTCACATATGGAGTAAAGGGGCCACACACACGACTACCAGAGAGGTTGAGGGAGAGGTGTGGATAGCAACCCTGCCACAGCCTACTAGCACTCCCGCTGTGGCTCGAACTGTAGGTTAACGATTACCTAGTTTGAGAGGACCCACAATGCCATGAGGGTAGACTGAGACAGTCGCTCACGATGATTCTAAGGGGCGCGCAATAAGGCGAGGGCCTTATTCCTTAGAATCCCTTAGTCTCCCACAAGTTCACCTGGCGGAGTGTTGACTCTAGGGGTTATTGATGTCTACCAATCAGTCAAGAGGCGAGTGGCACCCTTGGAGCACGCGGTGCATCTTGAAGGGCACGTCGTGCAAAAGAAACAAAATAAGCGAGTGGCACCCTTGGATCACATGGTGCATCCTGAAGGGCACATCGCACAAAAGAAACAAAAGACGCGAGTGGCACCCTTCGAGCACGTAGTGTGTCTTGAAGGGCACATCGTGTTGATGATGATGAAGGAACAAACCTAGATGGCCCTAAAACATTTAACACATTAAGAAATTCTTAAACAACTTCTCTAATTAAATGTCGCCTAGTTCAAAATCTAAGTCCTAAGTCTAAAACTTCTCTAGGGGTAAAATTTTGTCTACCCTTAAGAAAAATACCTTATAAAAATTAAAATAATAAATTTTAAACAAGAAAACCACTTAAGTAATAGTTGTGGACTTCATAAATTTTTGGGTAAAAGGAAGAGAGTAAGAACTTAATTAAAATCTGTGGATATCAAAGGTAAAGAAGGAATAAATTATTTAACTTGTGAAAGTGTAAAAAGATATTAAATTAATAATAAAAGGAAAAGAGTAAATAGCGCAAATGTCATTTTGGCTCTAATAAAATGGGGAAAGAAGAGAATAATAAAAATTAGGAAACTAATGAATGGGGGAAACATAATAAGGGAAAGAGGGGAACTTATGGTAAAAAGCGAGGTCAACATAGTAAAGAATCTGCAATTAAGAACCTTCTAATTTGAACTAAATTAGCAACTTCAATTTATGGAAAGTATTTAAACCTGTAAGGGAATCTAGGGACACCTAGGAGTAAAAATAGGAGCAACTCTAGGTGGGTGAGGGAAATGAGACAATTATTAATTTAAAGAAAATAATTAATGGAGGAAAGTGGGGGATGGATGCCACTTGTACAAAGAAAACTTTTTGGAACTTTTTATTTAAAAATTAAAATTTAATGAGATTTGGAAAAGAATGGAAGTGCTAAAATGCTATAAAAGAAAGAGAGGAGAAGGAAGTGGGGGATCAGTTGTTA
The DNA here is from genome assembly GCA_000966675.3 of Picea glauca. Classification (NCBI taxonomy): domain Eukaryota; kingdom Viridiplantae; phylum Streptophyta; class Pinopsida; order Pinales; family Pinaceae; genus Picea; species Picea glauca. Next base: position 1,185,946 of record JZKD02S2199373.1, on the reverse strand, counting down.
GCGTAACGTTACGCTGCCAGATTTGTGACTTGACTGATTACTTGTGGGGAGTTGGGATTTCCTAGGAGTGGTAGCTCGGCCTTGCGAGGCGAGCTGGAAGTTAGACGTACCATCTGGATCGTGCGTGGCCCCTTTGCGGCTCGGGGGGCTAAGGGGGAAGCAGAGTACCCCTAGTGTTGGCTGGGAGGTACCAGTGAGGTCTCGGCGATCAGCGAGCGGGAGCGGCACGGAGCTCAAGTGCGGGATAACGTCTTCGGGTTATTCGTCATCAGTCACATGTACGCAGGTGCGTTTGTTTGTTTAAGAATGAAAGGAAAATTGTTTAAAGTTGTATATGAATCCTTATGATGATGATTGATGTGTTAGATTTTGGATCATCCTATTTCCTTGTTGTTGTTTTCTGCACCTAGACTGTTATAACCCCGCAATCCTTTCGATGAGTTATCCTTGGCTCTGGCATTCACTTACTATTGGCTGCAATTTCTTATTGGTGTTCTTTAGCTGTTTATAAATGACTGTGGGCATTTGTATCTGACTGTGGGCGTTTTTAAATATTGCTATGGGCATTTTGTAATAATGTGGGCGTTAATTTATTACTGTGGGCATTTTGTATTGCTGTAGGCGTTTATAAATTTCTGTGGGCATTTTTATATATGACTATGGGCGTTTTGTTTTAATGTGGGAATTTATATATGACTGTGGGTGTTTATATCTGACTAGGGGTGTTTTTAAATATGGCTATGAGTGTATTGGCATTCCGTTTTTGTAAAATTTAGTTCTGAGAATTCGTTCTGGCAATGAGTGTATTGGTATTTTCATTTTGTAAAATTTGTTCTGAGAATTCGTTCTGGCAATGAGTGTATTGGCATTTCCGTTTTTGTAAAATTTTGTTCTGAGAATTCGTTCTGGCAATGAGTGTATTGGCATTTTCGTTTGTAAAATTAGTTCTGAGAATTCGTTCTCGCAATGAGTGTATTGGCATTCTGTTTTGTAAAATTTAGTTCTGAGAATTCGTTCTGGCAATGAGTGTATTGGCATTTTCGTTTTGTAAAATTTGTTTTGAGAATTCATTCTGGAAATGAGTGTATTGGCATTTCCGTTTTGTAAAATTTAGTTCTGAGAATGCGTTCTGGCAATGAGTGTATTGGCATTTCTGTTTTGTAAAATTAGTTCAGAGAATTCGTTCCGCAATGGGTGTTGGGCATTTTCGTTTTGTATTGTTTAGTAAATTCGTCTCTGGCAACCTCCGTCCCTGGCAAACAAAGTTCTCCCTCCTTAAACTGTCATTGATTTCTGGATTGTCTCATAACATATGCACAACGATTTATCTAATTTCTAGATTGTCTCTTAATTATAGGCACAACGTTTCATCCTTATTTTCTGGATTGTTTCTAATTGTATGCACTGGTGTACCCGCAAGGATTTTAAATAACTTTTACTTGACAACAATCTCATCCTTATGGTGACACCATTTTCTTTTGATTATGCATTAACAACGTTTCAACTCCTTCATTTAGGGTAAATTCCCAGCTTTATATTTTGGTTTACGGTGACAGCTATCCTTTGTTAATATTGCTGCTTCCTTTTACCTTTATCCCTTGTGGATATTTATAGGTGTAGTAAAACTTTTATCCCTTGCCTCAGCCCTCAATTATTTATTAATACCAAAGATAGGCCGATAAGATGTCCATTGTCTCGTATGTTTTCACCCTTTTTCTCTATAAATCTTATTTGGATAGATCTTAATATCATTATTCCACCGTTATCTTTTGTTTTAACTTTTAATTTATTCTAGCATGTTATATGGGGCATTGAAAATGCACATGATCTATCAAGTGTAGAGTTTCATTATTATTGGATGAAGGGTATGAATATTGTACAACCTTTTTAGATATCTTTGCATGATTATGAAATGGTTTAAGATTTTAAAAATGATTATTATAATTAGATTGATGAAGTGTTTCCTTTATTAATAATAATAATAGTAACAATTATTAATATCATTGTTACTATTATCCTTACCAGTGGGATGAGGAATTTGTGTGTAAAGGTTGTTAATATATACACGATTTAATTCTTCGGACATTGTTGTATATATTCCCCATGATTATTGGTTAGTGATTTAATTTAGAATTTTTATAACCATAACATTTTAAGGTAAATTGATTTAGATGGAACTATGATGACTCTTGAAAAATTAAAATTCACAAAGGAAAGTGTTTCAAGGTGGATTTAGACTGTACCTTATGATATTATGCGCTTTAGACATGCATTGCAGGGCTCGTAGTGGAGGTTGGAATAAGTTGTGTTAATTTCCTTACTGGCTTTATTAATTATCATTGTCTTGTAATGTGATTGTTATTCTTGCAAAGTTATTGTAACTTAAAATGAAATGGTGCTGTCATTTTATGGCAATGATATTGTAGTTTTATTGTTATGGATAACACATAAGACGCAAGGTGATTGTTATTTTTGCAAAGTTAATGTGATATAAATGTAATGTGTTTATTATTTCATTGTAGCATTATTGTAATTTTTATTGTTATTGATAAACATATATGGTGGAATGTCCTTGAATTAAGTACAATAAATTATTTTGAGTTAGTAAATGAGGGTTGTTGTTCATTTAAATAATGTTGTACTTGGTTGGTAAACCTTCCGTGTGCTTGGTCTGCTTGTGTCAGGTAGGATGTAGACACCTCCATGTTCCTTAGAACAATCGCCAGCCCTAAGACCTTAAATGGTTAAAATCAATGGGAACCTGGGCTTGAGCATTTCTTATGTGTCTTGGAGGTCCTAACCATTACAGGGTAGGATGGATGGGTAGTCAATCTTATTATTTGTCGCTTGATTGTCGTTCATTGCTTGCAGAGGTTCATGTGCGTCTTAGGGCTTTTTGTTGTCATCGCATTGCATGCGTCATTTTCGTCGTCGTATGGCGACGCAGAGTCGAATGTATTTATTATCCTTGTACCCACACACACACAAAAAAAAAAAAAATTGCACTTGTTATACGAGGTTTGTCATCGTAACGAGGAGGATCATTGCACCATTCAACCCCCCACTCATGGAGTTCAATGAGCTCCATGTCAATGTGGATGAGCTCCTACAACAGTGGCTACTACAAAAACCAAATGGGCTAAATACCTCTTTTCCCAGGAAGCAGTTAATCAATGGACCAAATACAGGCCCATGTCGTGACCCACTCGGGGCTACTACATTCCATTATTTATAAGGGTTTGAACCACGTTGGGGTGTGTGATTCGCATGTGTGATGCATCCAATCATCCAATATCAGGCATGCACCATCCATTCCAACACATTATTGCTATGTACACACTCTGTCTGACATCATATTCCACCTGCTATCAGTGGATCTTATTGAGTATTAGTGTAGATATTCCCAAGAACCATTGATTATAGTTCATACGAATGCTCATTACAGGAACGAAAATTGCAGGGGATCCCATAGGTAGAAGGAACCTTTGAGTATAATTTACACAAGTTTTAGACATATGTCATGGTGACGACATTCCACAAAAGGGAAAAGATATCTAATTTCAGCACATCCCGTCATTTTTCAGTACACAAACTGTTATAATTCTTCACTCAACAAACATATAATCAGGACACCATATCGACATTGGAATCTCTCCCACTATATCTGTAACATCCCCAACCACCCCACGCTAGGCCATGTCACACAACCTCAACTTTTGTAGATCTGAATCAACCAAAATGTAACATACCCAGCATACTACTGGGCAATGCTACTCCAAAAATCCACTACACAAATTCTATACTAAACACTACTTTGTGTAGTATAACTTGAAGTATCGTGCTCAACCTCAAACTGAGTCGCACCACACTAAATTTCTTCTTTTGACGCAAATTTATGTAGCGGAAGTAACTCAAACAACTGTGCATGAGTACACTGATCAAACAACATAACCATGCACACAACCACCCCGACGTCACATGCCAATTCTGATTTCCTCATTCTTGGGTCTAATTCCTTGCACACACACATGAATTCCAGCCTCCTGTGCACAGAGGCTACTTTACTATGCACCCAACCATTCAATCCTTGCCTCGGAGAATCATGACCAATATCAAGGGATAAATTAACAGGAAAATTATCAACAATTGTCATACTCATACACAACTAAAATAATGACTATCAACACCACAGTTACATGTGCAAGTAGCATTAAACAAAATAGAAACAAATACTTATATGTGACAACATACAAGAATTAATCAATGTCAAACATAGATAAATAGGCACACAATATACAAGACAAGCACATATGAACACTTTTCTTTTATGAAAGTCACCAACTACGCACAGAACTCAGATGTTCATCCCAACCATAGAATTTGTTGCTCATAATATTTCAGCAACAAGAGACCTACGAGTTGGGGATTAACTCCACCAGAGAAAATGGGTTCCTAGTGATAGGATAAGGTATGATTTTCTACATAATTTCTCAGTCCTAGGTGCCTGCTACTACAACTAGCCCACAATCCCTCATTCCCCACACACCTGTCACACCCAAGGAAGTATGCCCCTTCTCTACTCAATAGTCCCTTAGTTGACCCACTTCCCTTCCAGGGTTACCAAAAATAGGTTGAACAAGAACTCTTTGAGCCCTATGACTAATGCCCAGTGCACCAAGGAACAATTCTCAACAAAACTCTCACCTAGAGAGTATTCCATGGGCCTCGCAACCCTCTTCTTCAACAACAAATCCATCACCCAGAGATACTACTCACGGGCCTAACAACCCGCCTCTTCAAAAAAAGAAAAATACAACTACAACAACACAACTCCTTACAATATTCTCTATGCAGATAAGGTAATAGTCATCCTCTCCCGGAACTGACCCCTTCTACACACGATAGTCAATAATGAATAATTCCCCAAAATACACTAAGGCCAAGAATATATATTGCATGGCTTCAAATCGACACTTGTCACCTTCAGAAGTAGCTTAAGCCACTTGGTGACTTGTTCCCTACCCTCGGGAACTCAGGATAAAATAATTATCCTACATTACACTTTTATGGGATATTATAAAATATTTCCCTAAGACTTACGTCTCACTGCCTTTTCCCTTTTCTAGTGGAGTTATCCCCCCATATTTTTTCATCTGATTTTGTCTGTGAGCAGTGATGCAATATTATATTAATAATTGTGATTATATTTACATGGATAGGTGCACTTTCCTAACTATGTCCTGACTCACCAGCCTCATAACCACTCAGGCTCTCTGTCCTCAATACATTTACAACCATATATATACATATATACAACTCATCTCTGTGCACACTCTTATTTCATTCTCGTGCAATTTACCTAAGTGCGTGAAACACTGTGAAATGTGTGCACTTACCTAGGTGCGCACAACACTATGAAATGTGTGCACCTTTTTTTTATAATAGTTCTCCATGCACTACTCAGGTGCGTACAACACCAAAACTTAGTGCCAACGGGTCAAAAACCTAAATGTACATTTACATTTACAATTGGTACCAAAAACTCACTAGCCTATATGGTCAATTTACAAAGGGTTCAGATCAGGGACATGACATTCCTCTCCCCCCTTATTTATGCACTGTCATTAGTGCATGATATACACATGTAGATACAAAATTTCAATTTTTTTTAAAAAAGATGCGTATATAATACCTGCATAGCATCCTCATACTCCTAGGTTGCATCCTCAAGACCATACCAGGTCCATTGGACCTTTACCAACTCAATGGCTCAATTATGGAGTTGTTTTATTTTCTAATCCAATATGCAAATCGGTCGCACTTGAAAATCGCCTTCTAGCTCCACCTGAATCACAATCCAATCAATAATATGATTAGCAGCACGTACATACTTTTTCAGCAATGAAACATAGAAAACATTATGAATACTCAAGGATGCAAAAATTTATGAGACACAACCAATCCTTTCAATGATTTTAAATGGCCCACAATAGCACACTGCTAACTTAGAACGCTTTCCCAACTTTAGGGAATTTCACCTGGCCTTCACTTCCAAAAACGCGTGATCAGGTCTAATTTAAACTCTTTGTGTGTTTTACCTTTATTTGTGCATATTTTCTTCCTTTCTTTGGAAACCTTTAAATTCCACCTTATCTTTACCATCTTCTCCTCCATTTCCTGGAGAAAATTTGGCCCAACTACTACGTGGTCTGCTGGGTTGTTCCAAATCACTGGCATGTTGCACTTTCTACCATAAATTTATTCAAATGGTTTTATCTTTAAATAACCTCGATACCCATTGTTGTAAGAAAACTCTACCGAATGAATGTAGTCTTCCCATTTTGATGGCTTATCCATCACATACATTTTGAGCATATCTTCAATCGCCTGATTTACCCTCTCTGTTTTTCCATTTGAATCAGGGTGATATATTGTTGTAAAGTTCCGATTTGTTACAAATCCTTTGAATAGAACTTTCCAAAAGTTCGAGGTGAACATGGAATCTCTATCACACACAATTTTCTTAGGTACACCATGCAGCTTGGAAATTTCTCGCATGTATATCTCAGCAATGTTGGCTGCCTTGTGCATTGACTTCACTAGAAAAAAATGGGCATCCTTAGTAGCTTGTCTACCGCCACCATAATAGAATCATGTTTCTTATAAGTCCTATGAAACTTAGTAATGAAATCCATGGTCACAACTTCCCACTTCCACTCAGGAATGGGAAAATTGGCACACTTGTCAACAATTCTCAAAATTGGTGCACTAGTCAACAAAATTTTCAAGTGTTGAAAACTCCTTGCACAATCTGGAGTCCATTCAAATCACGCACCTTTATTTTGCAAAGATGTAATTGGATGTGCAATATTTGAGAATCCTTCAATAAACCTTTTGTAGTACCCTTCCAATCCCATAAAGGACCTTACCTCTACAATATTTCTTGGTGTCATCCATTCTTCAATGGATTTTATCTTTTCCTGATCCATAGCTATTCTTTCCTTGGCAATAATATGACCCAAATAATGAATTTGTCACTGATAAAATGAACACTTTCTCAACTTTGCATAAATTTGATGCTCCCTCAATACCTGCAACACCATCTTTAATTATTGCTCATTCTCTTCTTCTAACTTTCAATAAATAAGTATGTCATCTAGAAATAAAATGAAAAACTTATCTAAATAACTTCTGAAAATTCCATTCATCAAACACATGGATATAGTTGGTGCATTCGACGACCCAAATGGCACCACTGTAAATTCGTAATGAGAATACCTTTTTCTGAAGGAATTCTTACTGATGTCTTCTTCCTTGATTCTCACTTGGTGATATCCATATCTGAGATCAATCTTAGAAAATATCTATGTGCCCCACAGCTGATCAAAGAGGTCATCTATCCTTGGCAAAGGATACTTGTTCTTTACTATTACATTGTTCAACAACCTGAACTCGATACAAATCCTCAGTGTACCATCCTTGTTCTTCATGAACAAAAATAGGGCACCCCAAGGTGACACGCTATATACCCCTTCTTTAGAAGCTCTTCAAGTTGCATATGCAACTCCTTCAATTCTGGCGTACTCATTCTATAAGGAGTCTTGGATACAAGTGTTTCTCCAAGCATCATATTTATGGAGAAATCAATATCTCTTTTCAGAGTAAATCCTGATATATCTTTAAATAAATCCTCATACTCTTTCAATACTATGCAGTCTTCAATACTTGTCACTTTATCCTTAGGTGCCTCTTCCATGTGCACTGCAAATATTTAACATCCTTTCGTGTAGCTTTTTTTCAATTGCAAGAATGAAAATTCTCTAACAGTTACAACTCTTTGAATTCCTTGAGCTAATCTTAATTTTCCTTCCTCATCCAAACAAGTAAATGATTTATTGTAAGAGTCCAGGATAGCATGGTGCTCATCTGACCAATCCATACCAATGAGGAAATCATACGAACCGAAAGGTATGATATTCAAATCATCCCTTGTGAGTAGTCCATTCATCTCCATTGGACTTGTCCTAACGATCTCATTAATTTTCCTTTTTTCTCCTGTAGCTAACTACACTAACCATGGTTTTCCAAGCTTTCTTCTAAAAAACTGGAATCTTTCCTCCATCTTAGGATCTAGATAACTATGACTAGCTCCTGATTCAATTAAACAATGGGTTGGTCATTAATCTTACCTTCCACCTTGATCATGTGTGACTGAAACTCAACCTTATTGTTATCTAGGGCTGTGTAAATCCTTGGCACATTTCTTCCCATGTCCTCAACTATCGCAGCTTGTTGTACAATGTGAATAGTCCTCTCTTTATCACCTCTTTGAGGGAAATATCTATGCATATTATCTTTGTCACAATTCCAACATTGAATAGATTGTTTCCATGGATTTTTCCCCACTATATCTGACCTTATGGGATCCTGGAGAGCTGGATGTCCCTGCACAATATTTTTGAAAAATGGTGGCTTAGGCCCCTTCTTCCTCTGATCCACCTTGATTTTCATCTTATCTTCCTAGGCCTTTTGGAAAATTGGTATTCCCCTTTGCTACTCATAAAGACACTTAGTGTGCCTTATAGTTTCCTCCAATGTATTAGGGTCAACATATTGTATCTTGTCACTAGTAAATGAGGAAACCCACTCAAGTACCTTTGAATTTTAACTTTCTCATCCTTGATGAATGCAACATATTTCAGAAGCTCTAAAAATATTCTTTCATACTCATCTATCATCATACTACCAAGCTTGAGTTCAAAGAACTCATTCATTTTATTCTCATAGTACCACTTGGTTAAGTATTTCTTTTTGAAATACCTCTTGAAATCCCTCCAAGTGACTATCTTCTCATCAATGTATTTCACTTACACAAATTGAGCCCACCACATTGATGTTTTTCCTTTTAGATGATAGATGGAAATTCTCCCTACTACCTGCACACAATAATTATGCATCTAGAAGTACTTCCTCATACCCCAACAGCTAGGTATATGCATCCTCATACTTCTTTTTTTCACCGTCAAAGGTAGGAGGCTTTATCTTATTCATTTATACATATAGCTCATCCACCCTAGTCCTTCTCTTATGCTTTCTGATAGGAGATGGACTCGAACTATTGTGCAATTTCATAAAAGAATGATTTTGAGAGTGGTGATGATGCTTATCGAAATTCCTTCCTTATCCATTTTCTTTTGTATTATGTCCAAGATTTGCATCAAATTGACATTGAAGCCATCTTGTTGCTCCTTATCTCTCATAAGTCTTTCATTATCAACCTTATAGATTTGGACATCTTGTTGCAATCTCTTTATGGTTTCTACCAAGTTCATGCGCTCCTCCTTGGATTTTGTACCATCAGCACCCAAACCAACATAGAAATCCACAAATTCATCATTAGGATTCTAAGTTCTCTGTGCATATTCCGTGTTTTTGAACTTATGCACTGATTTTGTCCTTCTCTAATCACTGATAATTTTGAAAAATTTGCAGATAAAAATATTTGTTAGGTCAATTCATGAGACAAATTCATGAAAATCTACACCATTTTATCAAAATCCCTTCTTCTGAAGCCCATGCACGCACTGGTATTCAACACACCTCAATGTGTGATGTCAACATTTAACATGTACAACATGTATCAATAATGTGCATGGACCACAAATTTGTTTTGTATAGCCCCAAACCTTTAGTGTGCACACCCATGTACCATTGTTTATTGTGTAGTTCCAGTGTCGCACTCCACAATGTCAAAAATTTAGTGCACACATCTGCACATTCTTACTTAATTCTCACCATGGCCACGCTGAAATTCCAAATTCAGCCACTTACCAATCCAAATTTTTCCTTAAGTATAAATCAGCTCACATAGGTTCAATGTTGAAACTAGAGATCTGATGCTTCTTTTTGACCCCTGGCCCATACAATTACAGTGCTAAACCAATAGCTTTGATACCATAATTTAATGTCCCCAACCACCCCAGGATGAACCACCTCACACAACTTCAACTTTTATAGCTCTAAATCAACCAAACTGAAACATCCCCAACATACTATTGGGCCATGCTACTCCAAATATCCACTGCGCAGATTTTATACTAAGCACTAGTCTACGGAATATCATTTGAAATAATGTACCCAACCTCAAACTAAGTTGCAACACACTAACTTTCTTCTTTTAACAGAACTTTATGCAGAATAAGTAACTCAAACAATTGTGCATGAGTACATGGATCACAAAGCATAATCGTGCACACAACCACCCTAGCGTCACACACAAATTATTAGTTCCTTGTGCGTGAGGTCTAATTCCCTACGCGCACACACTAATTCCAACCTCTTGTGCACACAAGATACTTTACTATGCACCCAACCATTCAATCGTTGCCTTAGATGCTTGTCACCAATATCAAAGGATAACTTAACAGGAAAATGATAAAAAAAAAACAGACTCATGCAGAACTAAAATAATGACTATCATCACAACAGATACATGTGTAAGCAACATTAAACATAATAAAAACACAATTATATGTGCCAACATACAATAATTAACCCATGTAAAACATAGATAAACAAGCACACAATATACAAGACAATCACATATGAATGCTTATCTTTTTATGAAAGTCACCAACTGTTCACATAAATTAGACGTTCCTCCCAACCATAGAATTTGTTTCTCATAATCTTTTAGCAACAAGTCACCCCTGAGCTGGAGCTTAACTCCACCAGGGAAAAAGGGTTCCTAGTGACAAGCTAAGTTCTTATTCTCAACATAATTACTAAGTCCTAGGTTCCCACTACTACAACTAGCCCACAGTCCCTCATTCCCCATGGACCAGTCACACCCAAGGAAGTATGCCCCTTCTCTACTCAATAATCCCTTGGTTTCCCCACTTCCCTTCCAAGGTTACCAACAACAAGATAGATAAGAAGTCTTTGAGTCCTGCGACTAATTTCCAACACACTAGGGAACAATTCTCAGCAAAAATCAAATCTAGAGAGTATGCTCACGGGCCTGAAAACCCACTTCTTCAACAACAAATATCTCACCTAGAGAGACTTCTCAGGGGCCTGACAACTCATCTCTTCGACATGAAAACTATGATTACAACACTGCACCTCCTTACAAGCTTCTCTATACAGATAAAGTAATAGTCGTCCTCTCCTGGAACCAACTCCTTCTGTACACGAGAATCAATAATGAATAATCCCCCAATAATTCCTCAAAATACGTTAAGGCCAACAATATATATTTCATTCCTTCAAATCAACACGTGTCACCTTCACAAGTAGCTTAATCCACTTGGTAGTTCATTCCCTACCCTCAGGAACTTACGATAAAATAATTATCCTACATTACACTTTTCTATAATATTATAAAATATTCCCCTGAGACTTACGTCTCGCCCCATTTTCCCTTTTCCGATGGAGTCAGATCCCCATTTATTTTCATATGATTTTTTCTGCATGCAACAATGTAATATTATATTAATAACTATAATTATATTTACATGGATATGCACACTGACCTATCTATGTCCCATCTCACCAACCTCATATCACATCGGCTCTCTGGCCTCAATACATATACAACCATATATATACATCCATATAACTCAGCTATGTGTGCACTCCCAAGTCATTATTTCACACTTTACCCCAAGTGCGCACAACACTATTAAATGTGCGCACTTACCCAAGTGTACACTACACTATGAAATGTGTGTACCCTATTTTTTATAACAATTATACGCACACTACTCAGGTTCACACAACACCAAAAATTAGTGTCAATGGATCACTGGTCTAAATGTGCATTTACATTTACAATTGGTACTAATGGCTCACCAACCTATATGTTAAGTTTACAAAGGGTTCGGATCATGGACATCACAGTATCATACCACCATCAGTTTCTCCATCCCTTCCACCACACTCATATCGATAAACCATCTTTCCTCCCCGCTCCTTTCCCTCTCCCCCCCCTTCATTATATATACCTTTCCTCTCCAACATCCCCTAGATATATTATCCATGCCTTCTTCTCTCTCTCAAATTGTCTCTCACCCCTACTCATCATGATCCATGGCCCACTTCCACAGTCAGCCAAGGCCCTTTTCCGCACCCCCTAGAACATCCATTCCCATCACCACACATTTCTTCTTTCTTGTATTATCATTGTACCAAAATATTTTAGGAAGAACCTGTACACTGCTAACCTACAAGCTTTCCCACTGCTAAAGGGGGTCATGTCTTATACCCTTCACTAATCACAAGGGCCCATTCATCTCACCCATTCATTACATGGAATGGGATATTCCATGCCACATCCACTTCACCTATGTAGAAGGATATATTATTTCATCATCCATCCATTCCCCACCCCCCACAGCTCCGTGACTTCCCTCTCTTTACACATCCCACATTTCCAACCCTCCCTGCCTCCCCCATGGACCAGAATCGATTTGCAATGACATCCTGATGATTTTATCTTACTTAGGTCCAACCACTCCAACAAATTGCTTCATTGTATGATGATTTTATCTTACTCACCTTTTTCATCCTCGATTCACCCACAAAAGGATGAGCTAGATAATAGTGGTGGGGGAATGTTGGCACCCAAAATTTTGGTTTAATTTTTATGTGCACACACCAAGGGAGAAGTGCATGCCCATTCTATAAGTTTTTCATGTACTTGAGTAAGTGCACGAGTATTTACATGAAGTGCACATCGGACCAGGTTTTTCCAGTAGAGCACAGAACATAAAGACTACCAAGTGTGCCCTAGTCCTAGTTTTGTCATTTACGCCAAAAGCCAATAAGATTCCCACTGAAAGAAAGAAAGGAATAATCAGGATATCTCTCTAAATGATTAGTGCTAGAAGAATATGAAGATGTGGGGTGGCCAAAAGAGGAATTGTTTAGGCAGTTAATATTTCCCCTAATGAAAACATTATACATGGAGCACTTGCAAGTACATGAAGCATGTGAGGTAGATCGATCATACAAGAAAGTGTTGGTTGTGGAACCTGATTATCTTCCCAATTCATAGATGTTTTTTTAGCCGCGTTTGGAGCCCATTACATGATTGGGGGTGTGGAGGGATTTCCCCTCCACTTCTATCTCCAGGGGGTCTAAGCGGGGTGCTGAGAAATTTTGGAGAGCCCCCACCTGGTGGTGGATTTGGGGGTAGCGCCCCTAAATCAAAATTTTGGGAAAATTTTCATTGTAAAATATTGTAATTTCATAGTCAATCTAGATTGTTCATTATAAGGTCAAAGATCTGACGGTAGAAGTTATGTTAGGGATTTTTCCCTAGAAGGAAACCCTATTTTATATATCAAGGAATTGTATTGTGGGCATGTGAGCAAGTGAATATTATATTCTGAGAGAGGAGACTCTGAGAGAAATAAGAGGAAGTTACAACAGGTATGTTGTATCCCTTCATTTGTTGGATAATAATAAAGGAAGGACCTGACAATTTATTTTGTGAATGTATTTAACACTAGGTGAACCATGTATATATGTTCCCTTATTATATTGTGTATCTTATGTGTTTTATGTCCACATTTCTTTTATTTTATTTCTCTGTCATCCTATTTTTTCTAACAACTAGTATTAGAATGAAAGGTAACTTGCGGGAAAAGAGGGTTCCTGGTTCGAGTGGGAGCAATGGAGGAAGATGGAAAATTTAAGGTTGAGAAATGTAACGACCAAAAATATGAGTTATGGAAGATGCAGATGGAATATTATTTATATAAGAAGGATCTTTCCCTACCATTGGGAGGAAAATAAAAGCAATCGACGAGTATGAAGGATGAAGAATGAAATATTATTGACAGAAAGGCACTGGGAATGATATCGATGTGCCTGAAATTGTCAGTGAATTTTAATATTTTGAAATAAAAGACAATGGAGGATATGATGAATTCATTGGCTAAACTATATGAAAAACTCTCGACTTATAATAAGGCATTATTTCTAATGAAGTGATTATTTAATATGAAGATGTTAGAAGATGGGTCTATTTCCGATCATTTAAATGAATTAAATACATTTACTAATAAGCTGAGTTTTGTAAAAATGAACTTTGATGATGAGGTTAGGCCTCTTCTAATCTTGTGCTCATTTCCTGATATGGAATGTCTTGGTCACAGATGTAACTAACTCTCTCTCTAGTTCAAACACTCTGAAATTTGATGATGTTTTTTATGTTATCCTTAATGAGGAAATGTGATGGAAAATCACAGGTGAGACATCAAGTAATGCATTGACCATGGAAAATAGGGGAAGAAAAAGAGAAAGAGGAAAGTGTCCCAGAAACCATGGGAAGTATAGGAACAACATATCCAAATCCAAACTAGGAAATATAGAGTGTTGGAATTGTGGAAAGAAATGATATCTGAAGAAAGACTGTAGAGCTCCAAAGAAACAAAGAGATGGACAACAGGAGAAAAATCAAGAAGAAAATGTAGCAGAGGATGTGTTACAAGACGCTTTGATTATTTCTTTAGATAATATTACTTAGTATTGGGTAGTATATTCAAGGGCTTCATTTTATGCCACACCATAAGAAAGATTTTCAAAATTATGTTCAAGGTGATTTTGGACAGGTTTATTTGGGTGATGATTAACCATGTAAAATTGTTGGAATGGTTAAAGTAGAAATAAAGAAAAAGAATGGAACCAATGGTTGTTGAAAGAGGTGAGACATACACCAGATCTGAGAAGAAATATATTTTCAACATGATAGTTTACAAGTGAAGGATGTATATCTACATTTACAGATAATGTGTGGAAGGTCACTAAAGGATCACTGGTAATGGAAAAAGGAGAGAAGGTAGTTACATTGTATTTATGTACTGGTAATGTAGACGCTTCCATCTCTTTAGCCTCTACAAGAGTGGATAAATCACTGTGGAATCATAAGCTTGGACACATGAGTGAGAATGGGATGCAGATACTTCACAAAAGGAATTTGATTCCAGATATTAAACAGGTTGATTTGGATTTATGTGAACACTGTGTTTATGGAAAACAGAAGAGAGTCATATTTCTCAGGGTTGGAAAGTAAAAGAAGAGTGAAGAGTTAGAGATTTTTCATACAAATATATGGGGACCAAATCAGGTGTCATATTTTGGTGATTCTCATTATTATGTTACTTTTATTGATGATGCAACTAGAGAAACTTGGGTTTATTGCATTGGACAAAAATCTGATTTTTTTGACACTTTTAAGAAATGGAAAGATTTGGTTGAGAATGAGACAGGAAAAACCTTGAAGTGTCTTAGATCATACAATAGAGGTCAATACTACAATAAGGAGTTTGATAATTATTGTTCATACCATGGGATTCATAGAGAGAAGGTATTTCTAGGAACACCACAAGAAAATGGTGTGTCAGAAAGGACGAATAGGAGAATCATGGAACATGCAAGGAGTATGAGATTGCATGTTGGGTCTCCCTTACAGTTTTGGGAAGATGTTGTAGATATTTTTCTTTACTTAATAAACAAAGGGCATTCAATCTCCTTTGATAGTGGCATTCTAGAGGAGGCATGGATAGGTAAAAAGGTAAACTCCTCATTTCTGAAGACTTTCAGTTATGAATAATTTGTCCATATTGATAAAGAAAATAGAAAAAATCTTGAGGCAAAATCCAAGAAGTGTACCTTTATTAGATACAGTGTTAATGATTTTGGTTATCTCTTATGGGATTATAAAAATCATAAAATTATTAGTTGTAGAGATGTGGTATTAAATGAAAAGGTCATATATAGAGATCGCTTTCTGGAAAAGAAATAGGAAAAGGAAAACACATAATACACATTGCTTGATGGAATCAAAGAAAATGAAATTTCAAAGGTACTAGAAAATCAAAATGTACAACAACAGTCCAATAGCAGGTACCTCAAACTCCTCCAAGTGTTGTTAGAAGATATACTAGGTTAAGTAGACCCCATGAATGATACTCTCATTCATTGTATTATTTATTGTTTATTGATTCTAGTGAACCAGAAAGTTATGAAGAGGGAATGCAAGTAGATACTAAAAAGAAGTGGGAGAAAGCATGAAAGAGGAAATGGATTCCTTCGTAAATTACCATACTTGGGACCTGGTTCAGTTGTCTACAAGTAAAAAAAATTCAAAATAACTGGGTTTACGGGTTGAAGGAAGAAGATGGAGGAAAAAAATGGTAAAAGGCTAGACTTGTTGTAAAGTGGTTTGCAAAAAAGAAAGGTATATATTTTAATGAAATATTTTCTTCCATTGTTAAAATGACTTCAATTAGGACTATTTTAAGTTTTTTGGTCGTATAATATTTTCATCTTGAAGAGTTAAATGTAAAAACAACTTTTCTCCATGGGGATTTGGAGGAAGAGATTTATATGCAACAACCACAGGGGTATGAGGTCAAAGGAAAGGAGAATTTTGTATGCAGGTTGAAGAAGATCTTGTATGGCCTAAATCAAGCTCCAAGGCACTGGTATTTGAAGTTTGACAGGTTTATGATAGAACAAGGTTATAGTATATGTCATTTTGATCATTGTTTTTATTTTAAGAGGCTAGAAAATGGAAGCTATATTATCTTTCTATTGTATGTAGATGACATGCTTGTTGCAGGGTCTTACATGAAGGATATAATTCTGCTAAAAAATAAATTAGCTAATTAATTTGCGATGAAGGATTTGGGTGTTGTAAATGAAATCTTTGGTATGATATTAACAAGAGACAAGAAAAATTGCAAATTGACATTGTCTTAGAGTGAGTACATAGAGAAGGTGTTGCAGAGGTTTAGAATGCATAATGAAAAACCAGTTAGTACACCTTTGGAAATCCATTTCAATTTAACCAAGGAAATGTGTCCCAAGACACATGAAAATATATAATACATGTCCAGGGTCCCTTGTTCATCAACAATTGGCAACTTGATGTATGTTATGGTGTGCACAAGACCAGATAGTGCACATGCAGTGGGAGTTGTGGGAAATCATATGAACAATCCAGGTAAAGAACATTGAGAGGCAGTAAAGTGGATTCTCAGGTATTTGAGAGGTACTACTACTCATGCATTATGTTTTGGAGGTTCAACCACTACTCTACAGGGATATGTTTATTCATATATGATGGGTGACAAATATAGCAGGATGAGCACCACATCGTATGTTTTTACCATAGGTGGAACAACAGTAAGTTGGATTTCAAAATTGCAAAAGGGTGTTTCACTTTGAATAACGGAAGCAGAGTATGTTGTTACTACAGAGGCTAGTAAAGATATTATTTGGTTAGAGAGGTTTATGGAGGGATTGGGAAATAAGGGGGAGAATAGCAGGTTGTACTGTGACAACTAGAGTATCATTCATCTTGCAAACAAATCATCCTTCTATTATAATACTAAAAATATACAACTCAAGTACCATTTCATATGATCCATTTTGGAAGATAGACAATTCAAGTTGGAAAAGATACACACTAGTTAGAATCATCCAAACATTTTAACAAAGGTAGTAACAAGAGAGAAATTGAGTTCCTTATTAGTTTCAGTTGGCCTTCAAGCATGAAGGTGAAGATGAGAAATTTTCTAGTTCCAAGGTGGATCATAGTCCAACATGTACACCAGCAGTGGAGTTGTTGTGATCATTCACCAAGTGGGATATTGTTGGTTGTGGAGCCTAATTATATTCTTGATTCATAGGCCTTGTTTCAGCTGTGTTTGGAACCCATTACCTGATGGGTGGTTATGGGGGAGATTCCCCCCCCCCCCCACTTCTCTCACCACGGGGTCCAGAGCAGGAAACAAGAAATCTTGGAGCCCCTCCTGGTGGGGGATTCGATGGAAGCTCCTCCGAAGAAATTTTTTGGGAAACATTTATGTTGGGTTATGAAAAGGTACAGATATTCTCCTCATTTCCATGATTTATGATATCATCTTGACTGAATTTTCTGTTACTTAGGAATAAAATAGGATATGAAATGATTAAAATGTCTTCTAGAACTATCATTGAGTTGAAGTTCATAAATTCTAAAATATGGTTGGAATTGTTTGAGTTTTTTACAGGAATGGGTAAATTTTGGTAAACTCATGATAGTAGAAGAGATTTCAAAGATACGCAAGCTATTGGAGGTTAAAGATATGGAGCGTAAAGAAGTTTTAAAAGAGATTAGTTCTTTATTTTGTAAACTTCATAAATAGTAATAGAAATCCTGAAGATCTCTCGATCCTCATGATAGCTTAATTTACCCATATTTTGTAATATATAAAGGGTAGTGAATCCTGGAAAGGATAATCTAAGAATTGTATCTAAGCATTCAAAATTCAAAATTTCTCTGTGCAAACATCTTTTGTAAATGTTGTATCAGTTATGGAATTAATAAAGGTTTTGAACGTTTCCATCATTTTCGTATACTGAGTTTCTAGTAGCAGTGCTTCTAAGGACTGAGGACCCAGTCTGAAGGAGTTACTGTCTCAATATGTATATTATCAGTTTGATTTATGTTTCGAACATTAAATCCCTTTTATCATCGTTAAGATAATGCATAAGTGTGTTATTGCTTTGATATTGTTTGCTTGTAGAAGATATATGCTTTCATTTGAATGTTGTCGATTGTTATTCCAGATTCCATTTATTGTAGTTTACTGCTTGACAATTCCTCTCATTTTCACATGCATTGTTCCTTTCAATTAAATTAGCAATTGTTGTTCCTTTCTGTTAAATTAGCATTTGTTGTTTCTTTCGCTTAACTAGTGTTTGTTGTTCCTTTCCATTCAATTAGAATTTGTTGTTTCTTTCAATTAACTAGTGTTTGATGTTCCTTTTAATTAGTTAGCATTTGTTGTTCAATTACCATTTTGTCTCAATTTACAATATTAAGTATTTCTTTCCAGCAGATTAGATAGTCATCAATGGATCAACTTATTTTCATAGATTCAATTCTTGTTTCTTAATTAGATCAATTCATGCCTTTAATATCATATTCAATTCTTATCTCTCAATTAGATCAATTCAACAATTTAATTCATGCCTTCAATTCATAGCACATTATAGATCAGATTTCAATCATGTTCAGTACGATCTTATCTTTAGAAACTTAATGAATGTGTGAGGAACTTGATTGTTGATAAACTCATATTTTCTTTAACTACACGATTTTAGCCTCTACGAGCTATCTGCATAGACTTTGCTGATATTCTTGAAATAGAAGACGAATCCTCGAGTTGATAAATTAATGTTAAACTATGGCTGTTTTTAGGACATCTTTAGAGACCAACATTTTGGTGCCATTGTCGAGGAGAGTGTCAAAGATAGAATAGGTTGTATCTCTGGAGGATGAGGTATTGAAGATGCAAGGTGAGAATCTACGCAGGCAATAAGTAAGATGCTTATGCCAGTGCCTACCTCTAGCTGATACTTAGAGGTTATATAGGTTTTTTTGAAATTTTTGTGTGAAGTGTGTATGACTAAGAAAAAAGATCCTGAAAAGCTGACACCCCCACCAAAAACTACCAAAGCCTAGGGTTTGGTGCTCCCTGGGAGAATCACTTTCATAGACGATATCATCTGAAAAGAGGAATCTCAATCTTTGGTTGGACCTAGGAAAGGATCTACCTAAATCCATCAGGCAATAGTTTCACTAGCTACAGCCCACACTAAGATTCAAAGAAAAACTAGAGGGACTGAGAAGAGATTTCAAAGCACATATCTTCCACCCCTCAACCCTTTAGACGAGGGAAATTCTCATAATTTGGAGGAAGGAGAAGGAGAAACCAGTGGGGTTGCCAAGGCAAACCCATCACCATCACCCAAATCTCCTGTGAAAGAAGAAAGCATACCTGAAATCCCAGATAGAGGTAGTGCAATCAAATCCCCTAGGGGATCAAGTAATCAATCAAAAGAATACCCAGGCCAAGAAATTCCATAATATTATTAGCAGATCTTCTACCAAATGGCGCAACCAAATCAACAACAACCCCAGACATCCACTCTATAATATCTGATAGTTGATCCAGTCGCCAATGCCCCCATGAAAGCAATTCCCCTGCAGAATCTGCCAACTTTTCATGGATTGATTTCAGAAGACCCGAATGCATTGTTATTCGAATTTGATGTCCTATGTAGGGGTTATGATTACACCTATGAACCCCAAAAACTAAAGTTTTTCCCTTCCACTTTGAAAGGGGCGTCTTTGCATTGGTTTATGGGATTGGGAGGTGGAACTATAAACTGATGGGATGAGATGAAATAGGCCTTCTTGACAAAATATCAGGATTATTGTAGAACCAGTGACCTAAAAGATGAAATATTTCAAATTTCTGCAAAATAAAATGAGACATTAGAGGATTATGTTGAAATATTTCAATATAATATGCAAATATCTCCTTATGGTACATTACCAGGTGCAATGCTCAAAGCCACTTTGATAAAAGGAATGAAAGATGAGTGGGTAGAAACATTGAATTTAATGGGGAAGGGTGATATTTATCAAAAAACTTATGATACTATCAATCTATTGTGCATCAGGTGCTCACGTGGAAGTACACGGACTAGATCAGGAATGCAAACTCCCCTCACCAGAAACAACAATGTTACCAGTGGAGGAGTTACCCGAGCTGAAGTCGGTAATCTCTTAGAAAATTTCAAAACTGATATTTTGAGCACTCTGACTACACAATTGGATGTATTGCAGGCCAAACAGAATCAAGCAGAAGAAGAACAGACTTTGGCCATATTTTTCCACAGATGCAGAAAAAAACATGGTCCAAGGGAATGTCCTTTGGATGTGGTTCGGGTTTGTGCTATTTGCACCAAAGATAACGCAACAGAGAAATACCCATTGCTCCCTAAATTAAAAGTTTTCTTTAGAGAAGTAGAAGAGGAAATAGAACCATTATACATGATGGCTCAGCATCGCCAATGGAAGGCCCAACCTCTAGGTACACTACAGGACCCCTCCTCTTTATTTTCTGGGAAGTATAATCAACAGAAAAATTCTGGAAACACATGGTAGGGCCAACCATTTACTAATCAAAACTGGCAGCCCCAGCAATATCCAGCTGTGAATCCCACTTGGCCGAACCAACCTGCTACAAATCCCATCTGGCAGAATCAATCAGCTACAAATTCATCCTAGTCGAATGTACAATACTCTACCCCATCTTGGAAAAACCCAAACAACAACCCCTACCCTTCACAGTGGTCCAACACAGCTGCCCAAAACCCAAATTGGAACCAAAATTGGCAGTGCCCCATGGGGATAACCAATCAAACCATGGGGATGGCCCCTCAAACCCAACCCTCTTTGAAAGCCCCACTCCAATTGCCCCAAAACACTAAACCATAATTGTGCCCTCAATTACCAGCCCAACCTCACCCAAATCCCAATAACAGACCAGCCCATCTCGTCTAGATTATGGAGAATGGGGAAGGGGAAACCAACTCAGTAGGGTGCAACAAACTTTGGTTGAGATCAGGGTGTATAATCTCTCTTGAAGAAAGTAACATTTTCCAAGAGCAGGAGAATGAAAATAACATACAACCAGCAATAAAACCCTCAACTGTGGTCATAATAGAAGAAACGGAGCAGGGAAGAAACACAGTTGAATCATAGGATCCTGATAAGGATGCAACTCCTCCTCCCCCGTTCCCGAAAAGATTGATGATAGAAAAACCTACTCTGTATCCTAACTTTGACATTGCAGGGGAACCCAAGAATTTATATGTCAATATCCCACTCCTGCAAGCTCTGCAAGACATTCCAATTTATGCAAAGACAACCAAGGAAGTATGTGGGAGGAATCCTATTAGGAAAATAAAAAATTCATCATCAGTTGTTCATGTGGTAGGAGCCTTGTCTGATCTAATTTTAGGTAGACAAGAACCAATCAAATATGAAGATCCAGGGAACCCCATAGTAACAGTTCAAATCCAGAGCTATTATTTTCCAAATACACTAGTCAATTTGGGGGTGGCCATCAACATCCCAACTATGGAAACCTACAACACCCTGGGTTTTGACTCTTTCTAGCCTACCCCAATTATGTTACATTTGGTTGATCGAACAATGGTTATACCAGTCGGCACAATACATGATATAGAAATTCCAGTCGACTCTTGGGAATATCCAACGGATTTCCCCATCATCAACCCAAGAAGTGGACTCGAAGGGAATCCATTAATACTGGGACGACCATGGCTCACAACAACAAATGTGTACAAATGAAGTTGTACGGGTAATATGACAATTGCTAGAGAAGGTGTTACGAAAAATCTCATATTATATCCTCCAGCCAAGCCAAGCTCGACTATCGTATATCCACAGTTTCCACCACCAAGATATCCAGAAAAGGATCTACGGGCCCCTCTCACGCTGGAAGAAGCTCTCAGACTCAAGAACCAATTAGAGTATGACGTGATCAGTGGGTTTATTAACAACCCAACCATTGTGAGTAACCCCACATGCCATATGCTCAAAGTTGTTCTAGATTGTGAAGTGTAGGGAGACTCGCTGGAAGATTTAATGGAACAACAAATCCTGACCACCATTGTTCATAACAAAAAATCAGTTGAGATTGCACCAGGGAGGTCTCTAAACATTAATGCCAATTTAGATGAGAAAAAACAACAAAAACTTATTCAAATCCTTTCTAAATATCAACAAGCTTTTGCCTGGGAATATTCTAACATGAAAGGTATTGATCCACAACTCTTCACACACCATATTTATATTGAGAAATATGCATGACCTATCTGACAACCCCAAAGAATATTGAATCCCCATCTCAGGGATATTGTTAAAGAAGAATTACAAAAGTTGTTGGACGTATATTTTATATATCCTATCTCGGATAGTCGGTGGGTTTCCCCACTAGTGATCATCCCCAAGAAAAATGGAAAATGGTGAATCTTTGTAGATTACAGGGAACTTAACAAAGAAACTCAAAAGGACCACTTCCCCTTACCTTTCATCAATCAGGTCCTATATACTTTAGCAGGGAAGAAATTCTTTTCTTTCCTAGATGGTTTTAGTGGCCAAAATCAGATCCAGATTGCCCTAGAAGATCAAGATAAAACTACATTCACATGCCACCAGGGTACCTTTTCATACAGAGTATTTCCCTTTGGACTATGTAATGCTCCAGCCACATTCCAAAGGGAAATTCTGATCATTGATAGTGGAAAAGTTGGCAGATAAGTTGTCTTCACTGTCACTCTACAAAACCGTACATGAGATTTGCACCTCACCCATTTTGAGAATCCTTTGGATTGTCGTGGAGGTGCACTGACGGATGTCTGGAAGGCCAGAGCATGTATTATAGTTGGATGGGTCTGAAGAGCATTCAATGATAACTAAAAGGCCGGAAATGCCAGCTGATCCTTCCATGACGATGACTTGTACTATACCCTAAACGGGGATTGGGATTCCTTACTACTTCAGCGAACTGATTAGCAAATGGCTTGAAGTTTACATGGATGATTTCACACCCTATGGAAATGACTTTGATCAAGCTCTGGACAATCTGGAAAAGGTACTGGAATGATGCATCGCTACTAGGTTATGTTTAAGCCATGAGAAATGTCACATGATGATGACAGAAGGTGTTGTGCTATGGAATTATATTTCTACAGATGGAATTAGGGTAGATCCAGTAAAAATAGAGGTAATCCTTAATCTACCTACACCACACACACAAACTGAGGTACACAGTTTCCTTGGCGCTTCAGGATACTATCGCAGATTTATGGAAAATTTTGCAAGAACTGTTGCACCTTTACATGCTTTAACTGGTAATTTGGAGTTTCAATGGTCTGAAAAGTGTGATGTGGAATTTGCAATACTCAAGAAGTTGATCTCGATAGCACCGATGTTAAGAGGACCAAATTGGAAAATACCATTTCACATCTCCACTGATGCATCAGATATTTCCATAGGCGTTGTCCTTGGACAGGAAGAAGACAAGAAACCCTATGCTATTTATTTTATCAGCAAGAATCTCACTCCCACTAAATCTAATTATACAGTAACAAAAAAATAATTTTTAGTTTTTATACATGCCATCAATAAATTTCGTCATTATATAACAGGCTATCTAGTTATTCTGTATACTGATCATTCTGCTATTAAATATCTAGCTAATAAACCTATTATTAATGGATGGTTCACTCGATGGTTATTTCTATTGCAGGAATTTGACATCACCATCAAAGATCGACCTGGAAGAGAAAATATTGTTGCATACTTCTTGTCCCGCATACCCAAAACAGATGACTCCTTGACAGTTGAAGATCAATTTCCAGATGAGCATCTGTTTGTCGTCACTTCTAAACCACCTTGGTACGCTGATGTGGAAAATTATCTGGCAATGGGGAAATTACTGGCACATCTATCATCAAGGGAAAGAAAACTTATTATACAGTGTAGTGGATGATTCACTTGGATCAATGGATATCTCTTCCACACAGGGGTTGATTTCCAGATCCGCAGATGCTACGAGATGACAAAATCTATGACATACTGAAGGCAGGACATGAAGAGCCCTGTGGTGGGCATTTTGCAGATCGCAGGACTGGAAATAAAATTTTACAGATGGGCTACTATTGGCCCTCAATATTCAGAGATGCAAAGAAATATGTCCAGACCTGCGACAGTTGTCAGCGGATGAGAAAACCAGGCCAGGCTGATGAAATGACTCTGAAAGTAAGAGTAGTCACAGAACCATTCGAGAGATGGGCACTAGACTTTGTTGGCCCCTTCAATCCGAAGTCAAATTAGAATGCCTATATTTTAGTTGCAACGGACTACATGACCAAATGGGTAGAGGCAGAAGCCTTACCAAACGCAACAGAGGAAGTAGTCATCAAATTTCTTTTCAAATTATTTGTACGGTATGGACTACCCAGGGAAGTAATCACTGATGGGGGGTCACAATTTACAGCTCATAGACTTATGACCACCCTAAAAAATTATCATATTAAGCACAAAGTTACTTCCCCATACCATCTAGACGCAAACGGACAAGTAGAAAGCACCAATAAAGTTTTGGAGGCAATTTTGATAAAAATGGTCTCAACAAATCGACAAAATTGGGCTACTGAGCTCCCAAATGCCTTATGGGATTATTGCACAACATGGTGTAACACCACTGGCTACTCTCCTTATCATTTATTCTATGGTAAAGAACCTATATTTCCAATCAAGTTTGAAATTTTGACTCTAAGGATGGCCCGGGAGATTGGACTGGATCTTATAGAGGCACATAAATAATGCCTACAACAACTCAATGAATTAGATGAAGCATGCATGTCTGCCTTGGAGTGCACAACTGTTATTCAGAAACAAAGAATGAACTGGCACAATAAACATATCAAAAATAAATCCTTCTAGAAAGGTGATTGGGCGCTTATCTATGATTCCAGATTTCAAGATTTTCCTGGGAAATTACAGACAAGGTGGCTAGGACCATATGAAATTAATGAAGTTCATGATAATGGAACTGTCACTTTAATTACCATCAATGGGTCTGGCTCTTCCTTTCTTGTCATCGGCTACGACTTTACCATCAGTCGCCCTCAAAAGAATCCTTCTTCCAAGAAGTAAGTAAGGACCCTATTGTTCAGATTTTGGCTGGCTGGGAAGGTAACCCAACAACCTCAACTCCATAAATGATGAATTTTTTTAGTACTGTATATATTGTATATAGTTTCTTTTTACAGATTTGATTGAGTTTTTAGTTCTTCTTTTTATAGGAAAGTCACTTGAGAAAATACGAACCAGAAGAAATGACTATAATGAATATAATTAAACACTCTTTTCTGTCACTTGAGAAAATACGAACCAGAAGAGATGACTATAATGAATATAATTAAACACTCTTTTATGTTCTTTACTTCTATCTTGCGTTGCAAAAACCCAATAAATATAACCCTTGTTTTTACAAGAAAATGAACATGCTTATAGACCATCTAATACTTTGATTATTGGATAAACTTACCCATATTAATTGAATGAATTTAGTTGATGACTAATCAATTATAGATTCACTAAACAAAAATGCTTATGGGAGTTTTAATCACTTAATTAGATGGGTAAATTTTTTAAAACAACATCATTGTTGTTCACTCAAAATGAAACGATTGTCGTTCCTTTGAAAAGAACGACTATTGTTACCTTTGTACGATCATTGTTTCCTTTGCAAACCATTGTCATTCCTTTGAAAAAAATGACTGTTGTTCCCTTCGTAAGTAATATCGTCCACCCAAAATAATGATTGTAGTTCCTTTGAAAAGAACAATTTTTGTTCCCTTCGTACGTAATATCATCCACCCAAAATAACGATTGTCATTCCTTTTAAAAGAACGATTGTTGTTCCTTTGTTGTTCCTTTCACGATTTTTTCTTATTGTGGCTCCTTTCTCAAAACATGTCATTGTTATGTCAGTCACTCCTTTGGGTATGACCTTCACTGATTCCTTTTCTTCAGCACTAGCTCTAATTTTTCATTTGGTGTGGATCATTTAACATACATTAGTAAACTATTTTTGGATTAATTTCTCTGAATCCTCTTAAAAATTGTTCACAATTCATTAACCACCATAACTCGTTTCTTTCCCTTATATATCTACATATACTTGAATGATAATTTCTTTCATATCCAATAAGGAATCTTAAATACATTCTTACTTGGCATTCTTACACTTCTTACATCATCCCTCACTCTTAAGGAGTAGTTGAGCCTCCCTTGATAGAGCTCTAAAAAAAAATAAAAAAATCAAAGTAAAGTTTTTAACAAAGTAATAAACTTATTCCATAAAGAATAGGAGGTCTCATCAAGATCCAACCTACCACGATCATCCGATAATAACATAAGTGACATTCCCATTATGGCTACCACACCAAGGCAATGGCCTTTGGCATTTTTTTTCGTAAAAGGATAAGAGGTCTCATCACGAGCCGACTTGTTCACTTAGGTTACGATCTAGTGAGTGGCATTATCATCATCTGGCTACCAAACCAAGATAATGGTCTTCTGGGGAAAAGACAAATTCAAACCACTAATTAAAGATACGGGCTCATCTATGGGTTAAAAGGCAACCCTTTCGAGGTTATGGATGCCTGCTGGCAGCAGTGGCTCTTCCTATGGCATCGAAGTTCACCTTAAAAATACACCAAGTTTTAATGTGTTCTTAGATTTCCTTTTCAAAATAATGAGGTTGTCATTCCAGATATATCCAAGAAAAAAAGGGAAAGTACCAATATGTGGAACATTTCAAACATGTGAACAAATTTAAAATCATTCGGAATCTTTTTCCTCAAAGGGTTTCTACCATGGGTACAATAATTCGAATTTCCCACACAAATTGATGATTATCGTTAGTACCGTTAAAGTGCTTGATTGAAAATTTATTAATGATTGTCTTTTCCAGCGGCGACGATGGCATAGAAATCACACCTCATAGTCACTCCCCTACCATTATTACACCCGTACGTTTGATGGTCGAGGTTGACCTTTCCATTTATTGGGGGGTAGATGCCCAACACATTTAACGATAGATTTCAATGAATGCAGTAATTACGAAAATGCACATTTTTTTCTATATATACACATTGTCGTTCTATATTTTCTATGTCTATTGTTTTCAAAATCTGGTTGAGTTAAGCTAAAGAAAGGAACGTTAGTTGTCCTCACCTACTTACAGAAATATGGGAGGCCGAAGTGTGTGACAGGAACCAACATTACTACAAGTAACTGAGAATGCAAGAGAAATCCTACACCGCCTGGGGTGGACGGAGTACTTCAATCGGTTGCAGGTATATGATACAGACATCATGATCGAATTCTTTTAGAACTTGCAGGGAGAAACCTCCATTGTTCGATATATACGAATCCCAGTCACTCAGGAAATCGCAGCAAAGGTTACGGGCTTTCCTAACACAGGAATACAATGGTCTGGAAGGTATACAACACTCAAAGAAGCTATAGAATCCTTCGTAGACCCTAGAGAGGAATTGGATAAAAAGGGAAAGGGACTTAACCCCAGCACTCTCAGTGAACCCTGGAAAGAAATGGCAAGTGTCATACAGAGCTATATCACCTGCGACGGAAGATATGATGTGATCCTCCCACGCCACCTCAAACTACTAGTTGCACTCAAACAACAGTTAGTAATCAATTTACCATTTTTTCTAAATGTTATGTTACATGAGGTCACTATAAGAACATAGAAGGAAAAATATCATGTTACTATCATCAACCACCATGGATTGGTAAAACTAATAGTAAATAAGGCCCTAATTCAAACTCAAATAACCTGGGGGGATCTTATTGAGGCCAATAGACCCTTACAATTAGAGAAACCTGAATTACATCATGAAGACCCAACCCAGGGAATTGAAGTAACACAGGAAGAGGAACCTACTTCCCAAATGGAAGTTCCACCTGAAGTCGAGGCAGACCCCATCCAATTTGCAGAGACTCAGACCTCACAAGCAGAGACATCAATGAGGAAGAGAAAAAGAGAAATGGATTCTCCTAAATCCCCCATTGAAGGGAAAAGAAGAAGCAGATGGATAAGACGACATGAAGAAACCCAAGAAACAACAAAACAAGATGAAGAAATTTAGGACACAATAGAACAACCTAAACAAATTTAGGACATAACATAGTAGCCCTTACAGGAATATGTTTAGGGAATTGAGCAGACAGAACAAACACCACAAGGAAATAGTCAGGAAGATACCCATCCATCATTAGGACACCTCACAGAACAATTTTTTAAAATCTATGATGTAGAGATAACTCAAGTTCTAGGGAGTTTAGGGACCTCAATTAGCAGAGACACAAATAGGCCAGAAGAATACCAGGTACTAGCCTCTCCTTCGAACCCTGCTGAAGACTTCCCTAAAATTGAGATGTCACTCCCAGATGATACAAAACAAGAAGAACCTCATACTGAGGTAAATACCCTGGTAGGGAAAGAAGAAGAGCCATTATTGAGAGATCAAGGTGAAGAAAATCCCGACAGCTCACAGAAACAAAAATCAGGAAAAAGCCACAACATAATTAGAAGGCTAAAATGAGAGAACAAGTTGTTGAAGAGAAGAGTTAAAAATATTAAAGTGTTAAAGAAGCAAGTTGGAAAGCTTAGGGAAATTATCAAGGAATTAAGAAAACAACTAGAGCAAGCTGACAAGACCCATGAAAGAAAGAAGACCAAAAGACATAGAGCACAGGGAAGGAACCCTTTTCTTAGGAGGTCAGTCCAAATGAGTTCTGTAGGAACACAGAAAGAGTTGCATATCCTTGAAGAAACGGTAGAAATGGAACTTCAGACTAAGACTATAGCAACAGAACGTGTAGTTGTTCAAAATGAAGAGGAAATTCCTTTGGGAGCATATCAAATAGAGGCTCAACCAAAAATTCTGGGAGGAACAGCTGCCCAGCCTGAGGAAGTAATTCCC
This sequence comes from Picea glauca, assembly GCA_000966675.3. NCBI lineage: Eukaryota > Viridiplantae > Streptophyta > Pinopsida > Pinales > Pinaceae > Picea > Picea glauca. The sequence goes on along the minus strand of JZKD02S2199373.1, from coordinate 1,156,486 downwards.
ACTCCTATGGAGACAAAATATGTAGAAACTCATACAGTAATTCCAGTAATGAACAAAGTAGCCTATCAGAATGAAGAGGTATCTCAGTTTCAGGATCAGAGTGCCATCATTGAAAGACTAGAAGCAGAACCGGTACAAGCCCAACAGGCTTTAACTCAGACCAGGGATGAAATGGTTACCATGACAGAGCACCAAAGAGTTGTTAAACAACTCAAAACCATGTCAGCAACGAAAAATGATATGTATGTTGAGCTGACTAAGGCTCAAGGGAAGACAAAGAAAGTGCAAGGTCAATTGGAAAAATATTTGGAGCAAATCAAAGAGATTTGTGATATCTACACTGATGCAATATATTGTAGGGATCCTACTACCAATTATACTTTGTTTTTATTAGAATGCTACTTGTTGTTGAGGTTGAAATCTATTCGAGCAGGTAAACCGATTAAATTCACCACTATCTCTGAGTTTGTGTCTTGTTTTAGGGAGTAGGAAGAGAAAGTACAGTATTTCCTATGTGAGATATACTTCCATAATTTCATTTTGGAAGACAAAAATAGAGATAATCCTGGTCCTTTTATTGGGGAAATCCAATTTCAAGCGTTCCTATCCTTCACTAAAAATCAAGTCAGGTGGGCTAAGGCCCACAAAACTTTCATGAAGAGAGAAACTGGGTTAGATCTTTGGATCAGGGGGGAACCACCAAAGTCTTTTCCAGCTATCATGAGACATAGGACATTCATGAAAAGGGAAGGAGTGAGAATATTTTTAGGTCCTATTCATCATCAGGTTATATTATTAGGCATAGAATATTTTAGGGAACCCAAAGAAGAAGCTCTTGATGGCTCCAAGTTAAGGTGGGATGTCTCCCCGGTTGAAGTAAAGGTTAGAGAGCCCTTCGGTTTCAAGAACTTCTTTGTAACCACCTTCAGAATAGAAAGATATGCCAGAATGATCCAAGAGGAAGGACCTACCTGGATTGGGTGTAGATATAATCCCCCTCTTATCTGTTTTCCTCCAGAGGATTACAGAGAGATTATCAATTTAATAAAAAGAGGGAAGACACTGATTTTGGAGAACTCAAAAGAAAGAATGGGTTCAGGGCACCTGGTGAACCAAATTTTCCTCCTTATAGCATCATTTCTTTACATGTAAGAACTTAGCTTGCACGAGGACATGAAAGAAGGTAAGTTGGGGGGTATGTTGGGTTATGAAAAGGTACATATATTCTCCTCATTTCCATGATTTATGATATCATCTTCATGGAATTTTTTGTTACTTAGGAATAAAATAGGATAGGAAATGATTAAAATGTCTTCTAGAACTATCATTGAGTTGAAGTTCATAAATTCTAAAATATGGTTGGAATTGTTTGATTTTGTTACAGGAATGGGTAAATTTTGGTAAACTCACAATAGCAGAAGAGATTTCAAAGATGCGCAAGCTATTGGAGGCTAAAGATATGGAGCGTAAATCATTTTTAAGAAAGATTAGTTCTCTATTTTGTAAACTTCATAAATAGTAATAGTGATCCTAAGGATCTCTCGATCCTCAGGATAGCTTAATTTACCCATATTTTGTAATATATGAAGGGTAGTGAATCCTAGAAAGGATAATCTAAGAATTGTATCTAAGCATTCGGAATTCAGAATTGCTCTGTGCAAACAGTTTTTGTAAATGTTGTATCAGTTATGGAATTAATAAAGGTTTTGAACGTTTCCATCATTTTCTTATACTGAGTTTCTAGTAGCAGTGCTTCTAAGGACCGAGGGCCCAGTCTGAAGGAGTTATTGTCTCAATCTGTATCTTATCAGTTGGATTTTTGTTTCAAACTTTAAATCCTTTTTATTGTCGTTAAGATAATTCATAAGTGTGTTAATTCTTTGATACTGTTTTTTTGTAGAAGATAAATGCTTTCATTTGAATGTTGTCGATTTCTATTCCAGATTCCATTTGTTGTAGTTTACTGCTTTACAGTTCCTCTCATTTTCACATGCGTTGTTCCTTTCAATTAAATTATCAATTCTTGTTCCTTTCCGTTAAATTAGCATTTGTTGTTTCTTTCGCTTAACTAGTGTTTGTTGTTCCTTTCCGTTCAATTGGCATTTGTTGTTTCTTTCGCTTAACTAATGTTTGATGTTCCTTTTACTTAGTTAGCATTTGTTGTTCAATTATTGTTCTGTCTCAGTTTACAGTATTCAATTATTTCTTTCCAGCAGATTAGATAGTCATCAATAGATCAACTTATTTTCATAGATTCAATTCTTGTTTCTTAATTAGATCAATTCATGCCTTTAATATCAGATTCAATTCTTGTCTCTCAATTAGATCAATTCAGCAATTTAATTCATGCCTTCAATTCATAGCACATTATAGATCAGATTTCAATCTTGTTCAGTAGGATCTTAGCTTTAGAAACTTAATGAATGTGTGAGGAACTTTATTCTTCAGAAACTCAGATTTCCTTTAACTACACGATTTTATCCTCTACGAGATATCTCCATAGAATTTGTTGATATTCTTGAAATAGAAGACAAATCCTCAGGTTGGTAAATTAATGTTAAACTAAGGTTGTTTTTAGGACATCTTTAGAGCTCAACAATTTCCTTGTAAAATATTGTAATTTGATAGTCAATCGGGATCCTTTATTATAAGTTCACAAATCAGACGATAGAAGTTATGTTAGGGATTTTTTCCTATAAGGAAACTGATCTGAAAATGGAATGTACTTGTTTAAGGGTGCAAGGTATCCATTTTCC
>JZKD02S2199373.1:1133532-1146530 GCA_000966675.3 Picea glauca | reverse complement strand
TTACATGGCTGTGTATTGATTTATCACACATATTCAAGCATGTAAAAGAACCTTTATTCACACATATACATTGCAAAGAAGAACCAATAACTTAAACACATAAACCCTCTTGCACTTTTAAACACATGAAGCAAGTGTATGGGAAAGACTTCTAAGTGCTTACTTATTATTTCTTTAGGCAGAGCCTGTAAAGGGCCAGGTAGCCTCTGGAACTCATCCTCTTAATTGAGGTGACATGTCCGGTAAATGCTCCTACAGTCTATCTCTGTATAAGAAATAGTAAGTTCTCACATTTTCAGAGGTCACATTTGAGTGTATAACTCACATTTCGAATTATGGAAAATGGATACCTTGCACCCTTAAACAAGTACAATCCATTTTCAGAACCCTATTTTATGTATGAGGGAATTGGGTTGTGGCTGTGTGAGTGAGTGAATATTGTATTATGAGAGAGGAGACTATGAAAAAAAGAAGATGAAGTTAAATCATCCAGCATAGTGTGTGAAGATGAAATTACAACTATCTCACTTTGGTGTGTGAGATAGTTGTATAGTAATCCCACATAACATAATTTTAGTGTGTTTCTTTCTATTATTTTTTTTACCTCAATATACAATGTTTCTTTATAAAAATATTAAAGAAGTGAACACAAAATATTTTTAAAAACTGTTTTTTTTTTTTAAATGAAAAAGATACATATATTAGTGTTCATATAAAAAGTCTTTTACAGTATTAAGATTGTTGAAACAACAAAAGTCTTTTCCAGTCTTTTACAGTAAGACTATTGAAACAACACTTTGTTGTTTCCCTGTTGCATTGTCAGATCATAAAAGATAAAATTACATTAACACCAAAATTACATCCTCTATCATTGAAATCGATCATAGGTACTGATGACAAAAAATTTATCCTCCATCATTTAGTTTATAAGAACACTTCGCAAAATGATACAGATCTCTTACATTACAAAACTTATATGAAAAAGGAAAAGTTATGGTTCTTCTATATTGATGCATCTATTTAAATGTAGATTGGCAAATTTTCAAAATTCTCAATTTGTTTTTCCATACCCGCTGCAAAGTATAATCCTTCTTCCTCCATCTACAAGGCTTGTTTTGATAGTTGATCTGCTTCTTTGTTATATTCTCTATAAATGTGTTGTGCTTTAATTTTTTGTAAATTTCCACTCAAAACACGAATCTTTTTCATCCATGGCTGAAGAGAAACCACCTGCAAGTTATTTAAATGTAGAAACCAGTTAATAATGATCTTTGAATCTCCTACCAGTTGAATTTTTTTTACCTTTTTGTAAACAACAAAAGATAAGATACACCATAAAGCTAAGAGTTTACCCCTGGTATTTGTTCCAGTGCCACAATTCATCATTAGACTAAAAGTACCCACATATGGGAACTTTAGTACAACTCCTGCTCCAAATTTTTTGCCCTCACATTGTGAAGCTCCATAAAAAAAGCCTACTTCCAGATTCCAATCTAGTAGAGGAGGTCTAGTAATCCTAACAGGATGAATAGAAAAAAAGTTTTTGTATCACCCCAAATCCTATAAGATTCTATTGCAAACCTTTAACTATGAAGTTTGATGATCCTCAAAGATGACCAAGTTCCTGTGCTTCCATATCTCCCAACAAATTAAACGAGGCAATTCTTTCCAGAATTTTGACTTATTGATCCACTGCTGAAAGTAGTCAATTAATTGACCACCCTCCCATAAAATTTTTAGATTTTGTTCCTTTAAAATTGTGTGTCAAATATCTTTGGTGAAGGTGCAGTCAATAAACAAATGAATTAGAGTTTCCTCAACTTCACAACAAAGTGAACATCTACTAGGACCAATTATTCCCCTTTTGCTCAAATTTTCCTAAGTATTTTTTGTTCTAACATTAACCAATAGAACAATTTAATTTTTAAAGGAATCTGCCAAGTCCCTAGATATTTATACCAGAACTGGTGACCTCCCACTGCCTCCTCCAACATTTTAACCTCATATTCTTTTTTGGAAGTCAGTTTCCCTTCTTTGGTATTCCATGACCAAATTAAAGAATCTGTTTTTGCATTTAGTTCAAATCACGACCCCTCTAAACCTTTTACATAATTATCCCATTCATCTTTTATTTCACCCTCTAGTCCAAGTGACTCTTCCTTCTTCCATCTTCCAATACTATGACTCTCTAAGTAAAAATTCCCTATTTGAGCAAGAAACGTTATGTACTGAGCCTGGAAACCATTAATTAGATTCTTTGAGAGTTTGTAATAAGACTGAGACCCAACCAAAGGGTCTTCTCTTATTCTAATGTCCCAACCATTTCCTGGTTTCCAGACAAGCTAGTCAGATAAGATGGATAAGGAAGAAGTTAAGTCTCTCCAACTATTTGAAATTCCAACCCAATTTTTTCTACCCGATCTGAGCCACTCTATAACAATTTTATTTTTTTAATTTATTTTGAAAATCACTTCCTGCCAGAGCCTAGGAACCATAAGACACCTCCACAAACTTTTAGCTTCCATTGCTTTTCCAAAAAAAAATAAAAAAATTAATACCCCATCCTCCTGTCTTTTTAGGTTTTGCAATTCTTTTCTAGTTTATCAGGTGCATTCCTTCTTTTTCTTTTTTTCCGGACCAAAGGAAGTTGATTTTTTTTTTCTAATTCTATTAAGAATGTTTTTTGGAATTTTCTCCAGGAAAAGACAATAAATAGAAATGTTTTCTAAAATAGACTTAACTAGAGTGACCCTTCCCCCTAAAGTAAGCCATCTATGACTCCAAGACGAGATTTTTTTTTCAAACTTTTTCTCCAACCACCCCTAGTATGCCAAAGAATAACAGTTCAGTTTAAGAAAGAACCCCAGGTACTTGAAACCAGTCTCTAGAGGTTTAACTTCAAAAGGAAAAATATCTTTCAGAACAATAAGCTCCTCTTCTATCCAACCTGCTTCCAAAAATAAAGATTTATGTGGACTGAATGACATCCATGTCACCAGACATAAGAGATCCAATACTTCCTTAAAAGTTTCCCATTCTTCCAAGGTTCCATTCCCAAATAATAAAACAGCATCTACAAACAGTAAATGAGTAATTCTTATCCCTTTTTCCACTGGAACACCTTCAATTTTCCTATCCTCAAACTTCTTCAGAATGGCTATGTTCAAACCTTCTACAACAAGTAAGAAGATGAGTGGACATAGCAGGCACCCCTACCTTAGTCCTCTTCAGTTGTTAAAAAAATTGGGCAAGATGCCATTAATCAAAACAACATAATTTGTAGAAGAGACACACCCCATTATCCAGTATGTAGCCTCTAAGCTCAACCCTGCCTGTAATAAAACTAACCTTAAAAAACCCCAATCCACTCTATCATAATATTTATTCATATCCAGTTTAAGGACCATAGCTTTATAATTTTTTAGCTTGATACTATGTAGGGCTTCTTGTGCCACTCCTATGGCATCATAAATTTGTCTTCCCTCTAGAAAGCCAAATTGTCCCTTAGATATCCCTGTTGAGAGTGAATCTTTAAATTTGGAGGAAATATTTTTTGTGATAATCTTATAAGCCAAATTACAGAGTGAAATAGGTCTAAACCCCTCAAAAGTATATGGCTTATCCCTTTTAGGAATAAGGGCTAGAAAAGTCACATTCAAAGCATCCAAAATCCTACCTTTTTGTCTTGACTCTTCAACCGCCTCCAGAAGTTCATTTCCCAAGAGATCAAAGAAAGCCAAGAAGAATTCTATAGTCCATCCATCTGGACCTGGACTTTTTGAAACAGTAAAACGTTTCAGAGTTGATAGTAATTCAGGAAGGTTAACTGGTTTAGCAACTTTCATTCCTTCTTCCTCTGAGAATATCCTAGGATATTCCTTTATAACTACCAATTGATTTGTGATAGTAAGGTTTTCCTGAGCCTTAAATAAATTATGAAAATAACCAATGGATTCAATTTGAATACCATATTGTCTAGAGACCACAGAGCCATCCTCCTTAGTGATGTCCCATATAGAATTTACTTATTTTCTAGAATTTGCATAAGCATGAAAAAACTTTGTATTTCTGTCTCCCGAAGCCAGACAAATTATCCTACTTTTTTGTCTCGAGGTTTCTTCCTCTTGTTTTAAAAGACTCATTTTTCTTTTCTCTTTTTCTAAAACCAGAAGTCTGTCTTCCTCCTTCTCAAAACCCTTGGGGGAATTAGAATAGAGAAAGTATATATTAGATTCAATCTATACCAGTTCCTCCTTTTCCAAGTGTTTCTTATTTCTTTCCCAACTGATCACCAAAGATTTAAGAAGTTTGAGTTGTTTGATAAGAGAGTCCATCGGGGATAAAGATCCTAACTCCACTAACCCATTCCAAGACATTCTCACAAGATTTAAAAAATTTGGTTCCTCCAGCCAAACTGAATTAAATTTAAAGGGATACACATGTTTTTCTTTATCACACTCCATGTGTAGTATCATTGGCATATGATCTGAAAATTTTGTATTGTTCACCCAAGATCTGTATCTAAGACCTGACAAGGAAAGTTCTTCCTTAATCAGAAACCTGTTCAATCTCTTAGCTATGTAATCCTAATCACTTCTACCATTCCTCTAGGTAGGGAGCAATTTTAAAGGTTCTGCATCCACTAAACCAACATCTTGAATCTTTTGATTGAAGTAAGACTGCATAGGATCAGTCTTAGCGTGGGATCCCCACACTTCTCTATTTGCAATGGTAAAATTTAAATCACCTCCCAGGATTAGATTGTGATCTTTGAGTAACCCATCCCTCTTAATAATTTCCCAAAAATCTTGTTTGTTTCCATACGGACTATAGCAGTTGACCAGTTTTAAACTTTTGTTTAAATCCTTAATCCAACCTTCTAAGAGGATCTTTGTTGGAGTCAGAAAAGAAGAGAAGTCATATTTTCTCGGATTCCAAGTAGCTAACAACCCTCTCGATAATCCTCGGGATTCCACCCCACAAAAATGCCAATACGAAAGAAACTTTTCAAAAATCTCCCTCGCTTTGAGAAAATTGAGCATAGTTTCCTAAATAAGTAATATATATGGTTTAACTAGAGCTAGAAACCTTTTGAGGGCTAAAAAATTCTGAGCACCCCCAACTCCTCTAACATTCAAGGAAGCTACTATAATTTTTTAACCCTTTCCAGGGATTTATGTGCTCTAAGCGCCCAAGGACCTTCTACAACCATTAAACCAATACCATCAATCAACTCCTTTACTTTCCCTAGTTTTCTAGCATTTCTAGTTTTGAGAGGTGAGAAATCTTTTTCCAACCCTCCAAAAACTGCCCTTTTCATAACAGTGGCAGCTCCTTCCCTGCTGCTAATAATATTCCTTTTTAAATGCTCAGCAACAGGAACCTTATCAAAATATAAAGGAAAAGAAAATCCCCCAGAATAGATCAGGAGAGGAGAACGATTAAGTACTTCTTTATAGGAAGGAATGAAGTTCTCTAAGGAGTCTTCAATCTCGCTAACAACAGACGGATCTGTCTGGGTTAACTTTTCAGCAAAAATAGGAGTAACGTCTTTGTTCCCGGACGAAATCAAATCCAATTCTATAATCAAAGGAGCCTCATTCGAGATGAGCAGAAGACCTTCTATGGTTTTCACATCCTGCCCCTCTACCTCCTCACAGGACTGAGTCTCAAAGGTCGAAAGTATAGAAGGAAAACCTAGCGACGCATCATCTCACTCGTAGAGAACAAGAAGCACGGTCGAGGACTTATCCAAATCACTAGACTCGCCCGAATCCCCCAAAACTACAAAGGACAACCCGCTATGAAGACAACCCGCATCAACATTAGACTTCCTTTTTTATAAATCCAGACCCTTTCCATTAAATTCGCAGCATCTTCCGAGGACTTAAGACAGAAACAAAACCATCCTTTTACTAGGGTATATACTACATGAGTATATCCAAAAAGAGATTTCCAGACCTCTTCCACCCATTGAAGAATATCCTTTGCTGCCAACAACCAGTAGCTGAAGCGACCAACAAGCGCATGGAGGGACAGTTGTGAGACCTCCCTCAACCCGACATCCCTACCAAGCGTCATGGTGGGCTTCTTGGCCTTGACTGTCCAAGCCTTTAAGTCTCCCCGATTTAAACCTTCCCTCACTACTTTGTGAAATCTTTCCCCATGACATGGATTCCCTTCTGCACCAGCGACCTTTTTCTCACCACCACCACCTTTACCTGGAGCAATACCCTTCAACTCTCCCTCCACACACTCCTTACAATAGCCACCTCCATCGCAAACCTGTAGAGAAGGAGTTATATTGGCCAGTGTTCCAGTATTTTTTCCTAAAAAAGTCTCCCCTTCTCCAGCCTTCTGCACCTCCCCCCCTTGACCAAAACCCAACAGGCGCTCTAAACTCCGCTCCCTGCACGTCGAACTCTGGTTCCCTATTCTTCCTCTCACCCTCGACCTTTTGCAACGAGTAACGGTCCTCCTGGGATGGAGAAACAATAGGTTCTCGTGGTTTCAAAAAACAAGCAACTTCCGATGCAAAGAGGTCATCAATAATGCCAATCAACCTCATGTCCTTTGATCCATCGATCGGGCCGCCACCTAACCAAAGAGAGGTACATCCATTTACTTCCAGCTGAAATGAAATATCTCTCGCCTCCAATCTACTTAATTCCTTTATGTACACATTTAACTCCTCTCGGTACGTCTCATTAGTTTTTAGTTGACTGACCTAGCTCCACCAATCCTCCTCCTCCATCCCTTTAGTGGAGAACGACACATCACCCTCCATTAATATCTTTTACCATCCCAGCCAGGTGCAGTAAAAAAGGGTTTTCACTAACTCCTCCATCCAAACATCGATCTAAGCCTGTCCAGTAAATACCGCTTATCTTTCTGGCAGCCCGTTGAGCCCTCCAACCCTTTATATGTTCCCCTCGTACACCACCTAGGACCCATCCCTTTAGATAAAATTATAAATTTCTATTTATCTTTTAAAAGAATGTTTATAAATATTTCTAAATGTAAATTACATTTTTAATATATATATATGAATTATAAATTTCTCTTTAACAAATCATCCACCTCTTCGTTCATCACCAACTGAATTTTTTTGGGGAAGAACCGGTAGGTATATATATATATATATATATATATATATATTATTAAATGAAACCTTTCATCCCATCTAATTTATAATTTATTGAATGTGATTTTTTTATCTATTTTAAAATTTCCAAAGGTCTATATTTTTATTTTTTTAACTTTATCGTTAAAGACTTATCTTATTTGGTATATAGGAGATATATATTCAATGAAACCTTTCATCTAATCTAATTTATTTTATTGAATGTGATCTGTCATCTAATTTAAAATTTCCAAGATCTAATTTTTTTGACTTTATTATTAAAGACATATTTTATTTGGTATGTAGGGAATATATATTCACAAGATTAAGTACGATGTACGCCTTACATAACACTCAGAAATATAATCCGACATAGATGTAATTAACAATGTTTAGATAAATTTTGTTGTCGAACTTGCAGATTGTGTGATGTTAAGTTTAAGGCAAGTCCCATGTACAAAGTTTAATGAATTTAATATGAGTAATAAAAGGTTTAACTAAAGTAATCAGCATTCGTAAATTATACACCGACTGAAGACAGATATCGATTCTCTGTCTCTCCCTAAAACTATGGAAAACAATGAAAGGACAGGGGCGTAGTGAGGATCACACCACTTCGGCGAAAGGCCCACCGACAATACTTCCAAGAAATCAAATTACTTTCTAGTGCGGGGTAGGCAAGAATATTCGGTGAGAATATCTCTGTTGTTGCCAATCTCCATCCTTAAATACAAAGCAGCGTCTGCTCAGCTTCATAGAAACCGACACCAAAGAAGAAGACCATTCCAGGCCTCTGGTCTGACTTTTATTGAGGTGGAATGTGTTGACTTTGAAATAAATCATTATATGTTTGTTGCGCCGGGATCATCGGGCCGGGGCCATCCGCTGGGTTTGGGGCTATTTCGCACACAAATATTTTCTTGCTGCGCGGAATCTTGCAATCCACGGTATGCTGGTCAAATTTGAATTGAAGTTGCTTCTTTGTTAAAAATTGTGTGTGAAGAAGGAGCATTTAAAGACGAATTTAAAATCTTGAAAGGACGAGAAACGGCATTTGAAGCTGAATTGATTGAACATCGAAAGGGTATGAAGCGAAAGAAGAATGAAACAGCAATTACAGCCGGATTTATTGAATATCGAAAGGGAATGAATGAAAAAACTCAATGCTCGAATAACTTTTTTCGCTCTTTTGATCTTCTCAACATCAAGAATGTTGCTTTTATTATCATTGAAATATCCCGCTTGTAAATTTTTTTTTTAATATGGAGTTGACATGTGACATTTAAAAATATTAATAAGGAAAAAATATTTAATGTAAACTTTAAGTAAGATATATATGTGTGTGCCGGCTTGTTTGTTAATCTTTTTTCTAGGTTCATCTCCCGAAAAGATAATAAAAAAATTATAGAAAAGATCACAAAGAATGAGATGGAAAAAATCATACATAGCTTCTAAAAGGACGAAAGCTCGAGTCTAGATGGTTTTCCAATAGACTTCTATAAAGAATGTTTTGAGCTCATTGGTGAGGATCTTTCAAATATGATTGAATATTCAAGAAGATCAAGACATATTCATGCCCCTTTCAACGCCACCTTCATAGCTCTCATTCCAAAGGTGGACAACCCAATAGGTTTTGATCAATACAAACCCATCTCCTTCTGCAACAATGTTTACAAAATCATTGCCAAGGTCATTGCTCATAGAATCAAAGACATTTTAAGTGAAAACATCTCTAATGAGCAATTTGGTTTCCTTCGAGGTAGACAAATCCATCATGCAATCAGAATAGACTAGGAAGGTCTACACTCAATTCATAACTAAAGTAGAGAGCCATTGCATACAAGGTAAACCTATCAAAAGCCTTCAATGGAGTCAATTGGCTATACATCAGATTACTTCAGATTCACTTGGGATTTGGTCACTCCTTAGTCACCTAGGTAATGAATTGTATATCTTCTACCTCTTTTTCTCTTCTTATCAATGGCTCGTCCACAACCTTCTTCGGAGTTGAACGAGGTCTTCGACAAGGATGCCCTCTTTCCCCTCTCCTTTTCTTGTTGGTGGTTGAATGTCTCAGTAGGATTATCCACAGTGAAGCCACGACAACAAAGATCAAAGGTATAATAATCAATATCAACTTCTTCTTAACTCATCTTCTCTTTGTAGATGACAGATTAATCTTTTGTGAAAGAAACATCTCTTACATCTCAAGTCTAAAAGAGATTCTTAATGCTTTCTTCTTAGCTACAGGCATGAAAATAAATAAGGAAAAATCTTCCTTCTTTTCCTAGGGATTGATGGATTTTGAATGTCAGCATATTTCTAGAACACTAGGAATTCTTTTCTCAAAGAACCTCAATGGGATGAAATACCTCGAGTTCACTTTAAATGCAGAGAACTATAGTAAATGAGACTGGCAATGGCTCTCTGCAAAAATTGAAAAACATTGTTGTCGTGGCAAAACATATGGCTATCCTATGTTGGTAGGATGGTGTTAGTCAAATCAGTATTGGAGGAAACCTCATTTTTTTGGACATATTTTTCTTGGGTACCAAAGGGCATTCTTGAGAAAATCATCCATCTCTTCTTTTGATTCCTCTGGTCTGGATCAGATGAAAAAATATCTCTTGTTCTAGCTTAAAAAAAATGATACTATCCCCTAAGTCCTTTGGTGGTTGGGGTTTTAAAAACATACACTTTTTTGCACAAGCTTTGGTTGAAAAAAAATTTGGGGGATTATCACCAACTCGGGTCTTTAGGCCTGCATTGTAAAAGAAAAAAAATTCCCTTCAAACTCTATCAGTGACTAGGCCAGGAAGAGTAAAAATTCATTAGAGAACGGATCCATAATTTGGAAAGCCATTGTCAATGTTTTGCCTCTGATCGCAAAGTGGCTCATAAGGTTGTAAATGTTGCAGACATTCTCAATGGTAAGGACCCATGGATTGATTTCCAAGGAAAACACATTCTCCCAGAAAAAATTATTCAACACGTCAACAATGCAGGCTTCTTTCATATCCAACAAATTGCCAGAAGGGACATTGTGTCTGGCACTACCCGTTAGTTAAGCTGGAAGGAAATAAGATTGAATGAAGCACTCCTATCTGGCAGGCATACACAGATGCCATGTCCACATCCATGATCAATCCTTATGATCAAAAGGACTCCCTTATATGGTCATTCAACCCATCTAGGAACTATGCTCCAAAGCATGGATACATGGCATTAATTTTAGAGCATATTGATGAGATAAACCCTTGGTGGGGAACCACTCTTTGGAGACTGAAATTCCCAGCAAAAGAAAAATTGTTCATGTCGCTCCTCCTCACAAATAAAGCTCCAACCTGGGAAAATCTTTAGAAACAAAGCTTTGTTGGGCCTAGTCAATGTGCACTAAGGGATCATTTTAAGGATGGAAATTTATATTAAAATGTAGAAACCTAGGCAAATATTTTTAGTCCTTAATACACAAAATGTAAAATGTTTGGTGATAGTTTTGTAAAAAGGTTCAAATTTCTAAGGATTTTATATAGTTTTTATAAAATTTTGACGATTTTTAAGGTAAAATAATTTTATTCGATGGAACTTGGGCGAATCGTTTTTAGAAAAAATGAAAATTGACAAATCATTTTTTGGGAAAAACCATGGAAAATTATCACATTGGCAAAATATAGCCCCTAAAATAATCTATGACACTCTCCAGACAGGATAATGTAGATATGCCCCACATGTTTCTTCATTTCCCTTTCACAAAAGTTGTATGGAAAGACATAAAATTTTATCTCGGTATCTCTAATACTTTGAGGGATCCTTAATTGACGAGACCCTAGAATTATAGTTCTCTTCCCCTCCCACCTCATCGCACAAATATCCCCCTCTCATATCAAACCAGGGCATTTGGATTTCCTGAAACCATGCCATATTTGATGATATTGAGCCTTCTCCCTCCCGAACAACATGTTAGAAAAGTAGGTGTTCTCGTTTAACCATAGACAATATAGCGATATTGTCACCCAATCATACGTCGAAGCCACCCCGGAGCACCTTAACCTTGACAAAGAATAATTCTGGAAGAAAACCCTAGGCCTAATAGCCAATCAAGGTAGCATATTACTCTCCAGAGTTAGCATACCAAGAATAAATTCCAAACCATAACCAAGAGAGAGTCCAAGGCTAAAACCAAAAATACAAGTTGCAGTAGTTGCAACTACAACTACTCTCCAAACTTACGCACAACTAAATCTCTGCAGTTGCAAGTTGTGTGTCAAATGAGCTCTGGCGTCCTGTATTTATACTGCTCCTCCTTAGCTGTCTGGGTTGACTTCTCATTCTGGAAGCTAAAAACTCAATATTAAATATTTCCTTTAGCTGACTTGTCTTGTAGGGTTATGTCCAAAGATTGAGGTTTTTTTCTTGCTTCCCAGAATATTCTATTCTTATCATGGTTACACGTGGAGGTTAATACCTCCCATAGCCAACATAATATCAACACTCCCTCCTAGCTAAGGAGGTATTGAAAGAAATGGTATTGAGCACAAACATACCATTCAACCGGTAGCATCGTCATAGCCATACAGGCTATCTCATGATTACATCACAAGCACCATCATCACAGTGTTATTAGTATCATCTGATAGCATCGAATGCATCATCTCTTGAAGACATACTCCATCTGAGTAATCAGGAATGATGTTGAATAAGTCACTCACTCCACATAGTGATACAAGAACCATTTTTCTAATCCGAACATATGTCCTAGAAGAATAATTATTCCAACATATGTTGGAAGCCATGCCATGGGCTACAAGGACTATTCTTCTAATCCAGACATACGTCCTAGAACAATAAATGTCCTGGACCATTTTCTACCTAGAGAATGTTTTTGCACCAACACACTGACTATCCAGCTAGCTAGTAATCATTTCCAACCCTACTAATAGTCTTCATGGCAATCAAAACAATGCCATTCAATAGAACACAATTGTATCTATCCATAGTAGTACACAACTACTATCCAGTGGTACACAACCACACAAAGTAGCACACAACTACTTAATCAGTGACACATAGTCACAACTAGTGGAACACATCCCCCATAGTAGCATACATCTATTGTCCAGAGACATATAGTCTCCATAATAATCATATCATCTGATATCAACCGGCATAAAACAATATCATGATATAAGCTAAGTCATGTAGGGCATTCTTCCACTCTAATTTGTGAGATCTGGAAGAGCATCTTCCCTCAAAAGATAAAACATCAACCATGGGCTATTTGGACTATTCTTCTCAAGCATAGAATAATAATTGTCCATGATTTATGAGCCTGGACCATTCACCTAATTGGGCCATTCATCTGGCACTAATCATAGTGCAATGTGGAGAGAATGAGTTTTCCCTAGGGAATGCCTACCCCTAATTGTTGAACCTGGACCATTCACCTAACTGGTCCATTCCTTTGTCACTAATCATAGTGCAACTTGTAGAGAATGAGTCTGCCCTAGGGAATGACTTTTTGGACCATTTCCTAATGAAAATGATTGTCCTGCACCAAACTCCAAAACATACCATTCTTCGAAACTGCTCACAACTGTGAACTTGGAAAGAATAACTGCCTGATGAGGAAAACCATTCTACTTCACCACTACTTAGAGTGACTTCCAAGAATAATGGTTGTCCTATACCATGTTAAGAACCAAATATCAATATAGCATAGAAATACCTCAGAAAAAGTACTCAACGCCTTGAAAAAAAGAAAATTTCAGATAATAAGTCTCTTTGAGGGGGAAACCTCCTTTTACCCCACTTAAATGTTCAAGTACAAGATGATTCAAAATGAAAATGTCTCCTTGGTATATATAGGAGACTAGGA
>JZKD02S2199373.1:1104437-1125247 GCA_000966675.3 Picea glauca | reverse complement strand
CTTGTATTGATCTTCATTTCTCATTTAGCCTTTGGAGGCATCTTTTGTATTAGCGGGAGCATTTTGTAGCAGCTCTTATCTATTTTCTATCTTCTTGGCCATCTGTTGAGCATTCTAGATCGACATCTTCATTGTAGCAGGTTTCTCTATTTTATGAATAAAGAAAAATCGAGATGTTTTGGGCTTGTCTATCTTATTGCATATGGTTGAGGTATGTTCCATGGTTATCTTTTTCTGTTATTTGCTACATACACACATATAAACACATCTAAAAGGTAGATCAGAAAAGTGTTTGACGAAATACCTCACTCAGAAAAAGTTTTAAAAAGACACCAAAATAGTGATGATCCTTGCATAATGGCTTGGGATCATTACATTTATATTTTGTGCTAATCCTTGATTCTTCTCGTGCAAAGAAAGTCCAAAGTTCTTCAAATGTGAGATATTCCTTTCTTGTGTTCACGCTTGTAGAAAATGCATCCCATGTCTTGGGAAGGCTATTGAGTACTATATTTACCAGTTCCTTGAAATGATTTCTTCAATAGCTTGTAGTTGATCTCTTAACTAAGATATTTTCACAAAGTATGATGTTATTCTTTCATCATCATTCATTTTCATGTCACGAAGCTCATTCTTCAGAATCCTTATTTGTCCAATGTTTTTGACTGAGAAGAGGTTAGTTAGGGCATCGTACATCTTCTTAATGAGTCAAGATGAGAGATGTAGGGTATCAAGTGGTATTTTATAGAGTCCACTATGATACTCATGGCATTGATGTCATTGTCCTTGAACTTCTCCATAACTGCAGCGTTTTGAGGTTCCTTCTCTTTTCCTTCTTCAAACTATGGTTCCATGATATCCAACACTTTATTCTTTGAAAGAATGAGGTCAATCCTTGTCTTCCATTCTATGAAGTTAGAATCCCCTTCTAACATGTTTTCTGACTTCACAGAGTAAGTCATGATTGTTTTGACTTGGTCAATCTTTGACTTTGACTTGGTCAACCTTTGAATTTGACCAAAAACTCAAACTTGATGTCTTAGCTTGTTGAGAGTACCAAGAGGTGCACTAGGTTAGGGTGCACTAGGCTATCCAAAAATTAGGTCAATATCTTCACTTAAGGTGTCTTAACAAGAGGGTTAGGGTTTCGTTGCTGCAACAAAAAATTTGACTGCAACTACAATTGTAACTGAGCAAATCCTCTCAATCTATCTTACAACAGTTAGACTATCTGAATATAGTGTGGGCCCAAAAAATATTAGAAAATTAGGTGTGCTCATTTAACCATAGACAATATAGCAATATTGTAACCCAACCATAGGTCGAAGCCACCCCCGAGCACCTTAACCTTGACAGAGAATAATTTTGGAAGAAAACCCTAGGCCTAATATCCAATCAAGGTCGTATATCACTCTCCAAAGTTAGCATACCAAGAAGAAATTCCAAACCATAACCAAGAGAGAGTCCAAGACTGAAATCGAAAAATACAAGTTGTAGTAGTTGCAACTACAACTACTCTCCAAACTTGCGCACAACTAAATTTCTGCAGTTGTGAGTTGTGTGTGTCAAAAGAGCTCTAGAGTCTTATATTTATACTGCTCCTTCTTAGCTGTCTGGGACGACTTCTCATTCTGTAGGCTAAAAACTAAATATTAAATATTTCCTTTAGCCGACTTGTATTCTAGGGTTATGTCCAAATCTTTAGGGTTTCTTCTTGCTTCCCGAAATATTCTATTCTTTTCAGGGTTACACGTGGAGGTTAATACCTCCCACAGCTACCATAATATCAACACATCCACCTCCTCCTTATCCATGCTCCAATATTGTTTGCAATCCCACCCTCCTGAAATTCCTTACCCTCCCCCCCAATATAGAACCTTACTCCCCCTAGGCTTTCTTTGATGGAAAAACTCAAGGTCGTCCCTCTTTAGGGGTAGTAGGGGGTATCCTATATCTAAATGCCTCTACAAAAATATATTTTGCAGCATATCTCATAGCTGAAACCAACAATCTCAGTGATTTTATGGTAGTAAAACTTCTCCTCACCTTGGAAAAGGAAAAAGGAATATCACACATCAACATTTTTAGAGACTCTTTGTGGTGATTAAATGTATAAATGGAAGTCAAACATTGCACACATACACACTTCAACCACTTTTGGATGATATGATCAAGCTCCTTACTTCCTTCTCTCATGTTACTTTCTCGCATGTCTATAGGATATGGAATCAAGAAGTAGACAAAATTTCAAAGGTTGGAATTGTAATGTCCCTCAACTTAACCAAGGAATATTACTATGTGGAAAAACACATAAAAACCAAAATTTCTTCCACTAACTAGATTCTTGTAACTTATCATCTACGATTTAAACACATATTCAAGTAATTTATGATACCCATAATTAAACTCATCTACAACACTCTAAATGACCGTGAATGAAACTAATAATTTATTCACAAAAACAATTAATCATTCTCATATACAAAGTTAAGCACAACAATTAAATTCATGGAACAAATCAACAAATAGACAAACACTTATCTTTTATAAAAAAATTGTGCAACAAGTTTCTTTGAAAGGATGTTCCACCCAACCATACACTTGTTGTTTCAGTGGATAATAGCACATCACCTCGATGTAGGGATAGGAATAAACAAAATAAGGGTGCCTCTCACAATCCCTCACAACTCCATATCACACAACCCATTGGTTTTCTCCTACAACTATCCCAAATTATCTCCATCTCTCTTCCTCTTGACCTGCCCAACCCAAGAAATGTACCCCTTCACTTCTCTTAGTCCATACATCATCCTATTCATTTATCGGGGTCTCTCTAGCTCAGGTAGCCAGGAATCTCTCTATTAGGAACTCAAGGGAACTCATTGCCATGAAAACCACTATAAAAAACAACAACAAACACTTACTCATAAAATGCAACTCACCCATGAGTTCACTCTTCAAGCCTGACAACCTGGCTCTTCAATTTCCAGCTCCAAAATTCCCCAAAATCAATCTAGCATGCTCTATAATCTGCCCAACCTTGTTGTTCCAGCTCCAAATCTCTTCTCCCCACTTCTCTACTTGTTTTCCATGTAAAAAATCCATGTGAAAAATTGTTTGTGAGTACTGATACAAATTCTCTCTCCTTTCCCAAGATAGTTGACTACTCACTCTTCCCAAAGTTGATTTTACTTCAACCCCATTCTCTCCAATAACTATGGGATGTGACCCTCACACACACCTTATGATAGATATTCAAGGATTACTCTCTCATTCACTCAACAAGAAAAATACATGTTTTCCGAGACGAGAATAAAATTCAGAAATGCGGGTTTGAACTAATACCCATAAATTATTTCCCTTTAGAACCCCCTTGGACACTCTCTATGAATTCCCTCTCTCTTGTGGATTAATCATCCACCATCTCTTTCCATATCCCAATAGTTGGAATTACATTATATTTGTTTACAATTCGGAAAATACATTTTGTATAACACATTACTTGGCCATAACCACATGTATATCTACCTTATGCATTAATTAAATCGAGGATTATAGTGGGGATGTTACATTCCCCCTACCCTACAATTTTTCATCATCCTTGATGCATCTTACCATGCTAAATTACACACACACACACACACACACACACAAACAAACACACACACATATATATGCACATCACAATACTTAGAAAAATAAAATAAAATTATGCAATCTTTACCCTCCAACAACAGTCCCAACCATAATATCCCATACTTTTCAACCTGTTGACCCAAATAATGTGCCCCCTTCACTGCCTTCATTCCATTGTTCTACACCATTCTTTTATTAGAGCTATCAACATAGGCAACCAAGAATTTATGATATGTGTTTCTGGTAACTAGTTTCCCAAAACTGGAGTCTTGCGCTTTTTAGCTTCCATTTTCTTTAAAATTGAAATTTTTTTATGGGTATTCCTCTTTCATAGTTTCTTCTTGTTAACATGTTGCACCTTCAAGACTGTAGCAGTTTCATTGAACCTTTACCATCCCTATGGATTTGTTCTTGAGCACTTTGACTTTCCGATTCAGGATGCATATTGGTTCCACCCAGAAATACCCTTCATTTTC
Organism: Picea glauca; assembly: GCA_000966675.3. NCBI lineage: Eukaryota > Viridiplantae > Streptophyta > Pinopsida > Pinales > Pinaceae > Picea > Picea glauca. The sequence goes on along the minus strand of JZKD02S2199373.1, from coordinate 1,121,135 downwards.
CACGTAGATCATAGTCCAATCAATTATGTGGTTAGGTTTAGGCACATATTTCTTTAACAATGACACATGAAATGCATTATTCACTCTCATGGATGCAAAAAATTCTAGCATGTATGCAACTAGCCCTATCTTCTTTAATATTTCAAAAGTCCCACAATATCTTGCAACCAGCTTTGGGTAACAACCCAATCTTATTGAACTTCTTTTTGCTCTAACTTTTATGAAAACATGTTCCCACAATTTAAAATCTCTAAATATATGTTTTTTTCTGCATAAATCTTCTGCTTGTTTTGGGAAGCCTTTAAATTCTTCCTGATCCTTTTCATCTTCTCTTCCATTTCCTTTAACAAATATTTCCCAATGATGTCTCTGTCTATTGGGTTATCCCAACTCATTGGTTTGTTACACTTCCTTCCATACAAGGATTCAAATGGACTTATTTTAAAAGAGGCTTGATACCCATTATTATAAGAAAACTCCACTAAGTGGATATAGTCTTCCCATTTTGACAGTTGATCCACCACATACATTCTGAACATATCTTTAATTATCCTATTGGTTCTCTTTGTTTTCCTATTTTACTTTGGGTGATACACCGTACTAAGATTCATATTTGTCTCAAGTCATTTGAACAAACCTTGCCAAGATTCGGATGTAAACTTGAAATATTTGTTTGAAACTATTTCCTTAGGCACTCCATGTAGCCTGGAAACTTCCTTCATGTAAATATTTGCAATGTTTGTTGCTTTGTGTGTTGTCTTCAAAAGAATAAAATGCACTTCCTTAGTCAATTTTTTCACCACCACCATGACAGAATCATGTTGTTTCACTATCATGGGAAGCTTTGTAATGAAATTTATTGTAACCACTTCCCACTTCCATTATGGAATGGGCAATGTCTATAGAAATCCCGCTGGATGCCTGTTCTATGTTCTCACCTTTTGGCACTCTATACATCAAACTATGTATTTAGCCACTTCTTTCTTCATTCCTGCCCAAAATTATTAGCTCCTTACAACTATAATGAATTTTTTATATCCTGGGTTCCCAACATGTGGCACATTGTGCATTTCTCTCAGCACTATATTTTTCATCTCCATGAAATTTAGTACATACACCTTGCCTTTGTACAAGAGGATTCCATCCTCTTTTAATTCATAATTTTTAAATTTAAGTTGTAAATTGTTTTGCTGTAACTTTTCCTTTATTCACAAATAATACTAATATGAATTTGTTGCTTCAATAATTTTATCTTTTAAAGATATCTTCTACATGTTGATGGTTGAAATATGTTGGAAGATTGGTTGTTGTCATTGATGTCAACCCTAGCCATTGGTTTTGGACCGCAATATTGATGAAGGTATTTGGACATGAAGGCCAATGCACATGCAGACACAACACCCATGGATGGATAATATATATCATGTTGTTTCTGGTGGTAGGTGACATGTCATGTAGATCCTCATGGTTGAGGAGAAATGAATTTTTGAATATGACAAAGTGAATTGAAGAAGGAAGTATAGGTCGACCCTGAAGAGAATTAAAGAAAAGAATTACAAAATAAGAAAGTGTCAGGTCGGCCCTAATGTTAAAAGGAAGTGACATAAAGGGTATAGATACATATCATTGTACATTCATTTTAAAGACAAACAAGTCGAATTTAAGAGGAAATCTGAAGTAAAGAAGGTTGGTTTTCAACGGAGGATGAAGTCATTTGGTGATGTGTTCTAAGGTATGCTATTTACAGGTCATCTTACCATTTTCTCTATAAATTGTTTTCTAGAACGATTCAGATGGTGAAATTGGTATAGTATTTAGAAGACATATCTAGGTACCTTTGTTAAAAATTTTATCTCTTTATTCACTATACTTTTGCAAATACACTCTGTGGAAGATAGGGTTTTTGACTAGTCCTGAAGCTAGTCATAAACAGGTGTTCCAAGAAAAACAATCATAACTTCTTCATAGACAATCCAAATGAAGTGAGACCAATTTTATTGGAATGAGTAAGGGTTTTATTTTCTTGTGTGCCAATTTTAGAATCTGATGTTAAATATTGAGCGTGGGGCATTCTGTACAAGTTCTCTCTCCTAAATAAACCAGAATTGAATAAGGTCTACCATTCTCTCCTATAACTTATTTTTGGGGAGGATTCAAGGAGTGAAACTTGGAGGAATTTTAGAGAATACATTGAGTAATATTATCTACAAGATCATAGTATTCCAAGAATTGAATAATTTCATAAGTTGAAGAAGTCTCAAGAAGCATTATCAGGTTCTATGTGATGGTTGGTTGATGGTGATGATTTAATGTAAATTTTTATTATCTCTCATATATTCTTGGGTGGAAGGAAGGGGCAAGGATGGAGAGTCCAAGCCTCTCTTGATATTAGAGTATTGTATCTTCTTTTGGAGGTTTATCCCTCCCTTTATATTTGGAAGATGTAGTTACCTTTGTAAGTCATTACTTCCCTTGAACAATAACTATTGGTTATTTCTCACATATTGTGCATGGTGTATTGTGGTGTATTGGTGTTACTCTTCTACTAATTTTCATTTATCATTGGATATAATTGAATATATAATACGTTTTAAGTATAAGTTGAAATTTTTTTTAAATTGTACTTGATACTGATTCACCCCCCTCTCAATATCAACAATTGGTATTAGAGCAGGTTTCCTTTAGAATCATTTAACCACTGGAAGGAAAATCCTAAGCAGAGATGGATGACCATGAGAACATTTAAAATGGGATTCAAATATTTGATGAAATAAATTATGCATACTAGAGTGATAGAGTGAAAACTTACCTAACATCTTTGGGAGTAGACATTTTGGTACTCAGTTGTAAATGGCTATGTAATCCCAAATAATGCTCCAACCGATCCAAATGAGAAGAATCTTATGAGTTGTAATTCAAAATTCAGATATGTTATTCTAGGAGAATTGGCACCAACCAATGCTAGCAAAGTGATGGGTTACAACACTTCTAAAGAGGTATAGGACAAACTCAAGAGTATCTATGAAGGTGATCCAAACGTTAAGAAATTCAAGCCTCAACGACATAGAACAGAATTTGAAATTTTGAAGATGGATGAAAAGGAAGATATTGCAACCTGTTTTCTTAGAGTTGATGAAGTTGTTAATGATATCAGAGGATTGGGTGAATATCTCGATGAATCCTTGGTTGCACAAAAAGTGTCGAGATCACTTCTCTTGAAGTATGATTCTAAGGTCTCCACCATTGAAGAAACTAGGGACTTGACCAAAATGAAAATGGATGAATTATGTGTGTCTCTTATAGCATATGAAATGAGAACATGTACAAAAAGTGACCATCCAAACAATGAAGTAGCCTTTAAATCCATAAAGAATACAAAAGACAAGGATAACGACCTTGATGAAGAAATATAAAATTTTGTAAGAACGTTCCACAAGGGAAGTGGAAGATAAAAAGGTAGGTATCCTCTCAAATGATTTAATTGTGGTAGAATAGGACATATTGTTGAAAAACTCTACTATTAAAAGAGAAGTCTCAACAATAAAAAGAGCTTCTACTCCAAGGATGATGACATCTCCTCAGATGAGAGTGATGAAGAAGATAATGATGGAGGAGAAGTCCTCTTCATAACCCAAGAAACCAAAGATGATGATCACAATAGTTCTAAAGAAGAAGAAATCATTTCTGAAGAAGATTTAGATGAAGAAACCAACATTGATTCCTTTTGGGGATACAAATACAATGTAGAAAGTGAAAAACAAGATGAGAATCTTTAAAAGTTGAAGCATGTTGACACTAAAAATAGAAAGCTTAGAAACAAAAACATAATACTAAAAGGTGAACTAAGTAGTTGTGAAGAAGAGAATTATAAGCTTGAAAATACCATTGATAGCTTGAAGGAAAAATTAGAAGATTATGAGAAATTGAAAGAAAAAATGGATTACACAAAAGGGGAGTTACTATTGACAATAGACAATTTTAAGAAGTTCGAAAAAAGAACTGAAAAATTAGATGAGATCCTTAGCAGTCAAAGATCTCCAAACGAAAAGATAGGACTAGGATACAATGAAAATTTAAAGAAAACAAAACAAGAGAAGGAAGATGAAAATGCTGAAACCAACACTCTAGGACAAGTTGAACAACAAGATAGAAGACTGGAATTCAAAAGGAAGGAGACACCAAGAAGATTCTCTCCCATCAGGTATGAAAGCAATCAATATGAAGGAAACTATAGAAGAATAGATCGTGAACCCAAATGGACCACACCACAAAGAAGATCACTTACTCCCATGTATCAAAATTTCTTTCTTGGACATTGTTATACTTGTGGAAATTTTGGACACAAGGAAATCAATTGTAGAATCAATGAAAGGAATAATTACAAAAGCTACATGAATGGTGCAACTAGTAGAGATGAAAATGTTTGCAGGCCTGTCAACATAAATCATAATCCATTTGACCCATTAATGGATCAAAATATTACATGTTTCAAGTGAAATAATCTTGGTCACGAAGCACGAGATTAAAGAGAGATGAAGGAAGATAATCATATGCCAAATGTCCCTATACCAACTACAACATGGAAAAGGAAAGAAATTCCACACAATGAAAATTGTTGAATAACATTGGTCGCTAAAGAATGCAAAGAAGAAGATGAATGGTTCATAGAAAATGGGTACTCATCTCATATGACCAGATATCAAAGAAAGTTTTTCATCTTGAAGAAAAAGGGTTGAAATTTTGCATTTGGAGATGACTCATCTACCAAAATACTTGGAAAAGGAACTGTAAAGCTTGGAAGAGAAAATATAAAAGAAGGAAAAGTCCTATTGGTTGAAGATCTGAAGCATAATCTCCTCACTATCAACAAAATATGTGATCAAGGATACACTCTTACATTTGACTTCCGAAAATGTAAAATCAAAGAAAATAACTTAGGAAGATTTTTCGCAACTACAACAAGAAGACCGAACAACATATACATCCTAGACATGAAGAAGAGAGAGAATGTAGAAGCCAAACAAAAGGGTTCCAAGGAAGAAAAAGTCCCAAAGACCAAAAAATAAGGATGAAGTATTATTGAGTGCCACATGTTCAGGGGGAGCAACCCCAAAGAAGAGAGTTACATTTTTCCATTAAACTCAAGGGGAGTAGCCCTACCCTTTGCCATTGATTTCAAAGGGGGATATAAATTGGGATCATGATGAAAGGGGGAGCATGAGTGTTGCCATCAATGAAAAAGGGGTATATTGTTGAAAGATTGGTTGTTGTCATTGATGTCAATCCTAGTCTTTGGTTTTGGACCACAATATTGATGAAGGTATTTGGACATGAAGGACAGTGCACATGTAGAAAAAACACCCATGGATGGATAGTATACATCATGTTGTTTCTGGTGGTAGGAGTCACGTCACGTAGATCCTCATGGTTGAGGATAAATGAATTTTTGAATATGACAAAGTGAATTGAAGAAGGCAGTATAGGTCGACCCTGAAGATAATTAAAGAAAAGACTTACAAAATAAGAAAGTGCCAGGTCGAACCTAATGTTAAAAGGAAGTGGCATAAAGGGTATAAATACATATCCTTATATATTCATTTTAAGGACAAACAAGTTTAATTTTAGAGGAAATTTGAAGTAAAGAAGACTGGTTTTCAAGGGAGGATAAAGTCTTTTGTTGATGTGTTCTAAGGTATGTTATTTACAGGTCATCTTACCATTTTCGATATAATTTTTTTTCTAGAATGATTCAAATGGTTAAATTGGTATGGTATTAAGAAGAAATATCTAGGTACCTGTGGTAAAAATATCATCTCTTTATTCACTATACTTTTGGAGATACACTTTGTGGAAGATAGGGTTTTTGACTAGTCTTGAAGCTAGTCATAAACTTGTGTTCCAGGTAAAATAGTCATAACCTATTTATAGAGAATCCAAATTAAGTGAGACCAATTTCATTGGAAAGAGTACATGTTTTAGTCTTTTGTGTGTGAATTTCAAAATCTGATGTTAAATATTGAGCATGGGGCATTCTATACAAGTTTGCTCTCATGAATAAACCTGAATTGAATAAGGTCTACCATTCTCTCTATAACTTCGTTTTGGGGAGGATTAAAGGAGTGAAAATTGGAGGAGTTTCATTAAATACATTGAGTAATATTATGTACAGGATCATAGTATTCCAAGAATTGAATAATTGCAAAAGTTGAAGAAGTCCCAAGAAGCATTATTAGGTTCTATGTGATGGTTGGTTGATGGTGATTATTTAATGTAAAGTTTTATTATCTCTCATATATTCTTGGGTGGAGGGAAGGGGAAAGGATGGAGAGGTCAAGCCTCTCTTTATATTGGGGGATTGTATCTTCCTTTTGGAGGGTTTATCCCTCCCTTTATATTTGGAAGTTGTAGCTACCTTTGGAAGTCATTACTTTCCTTGAACAATAACTATTGGTTATTTCTCACATATTGTGCATGGTGTATTGTGGTGTATTGGTGTAACTCTTCTACTATTTTTAATTTCTCATTGAATATAATTTAAAATATAATCTGGTTGAAGTATAAGTTGAATTTTTCTTAAATTGTACTTAATACAGATTCACCCCCCTCTCAGTATCAATAATTGGTATCATAGCAGGTTTCCTTCAAAACAATTTAACCACTGGAAGGAAAATCCTAAGTAGAGATGGATGACGATGAGCACATTTCAAATTGGATTCAAATATTTCATGGAAGAAATTATGCATACTGGAGTGATAGATTGAAAACTTACCTAGCAACTTTGGGAGTAGACATTTGGTACTCAGTTGTAAATGGCTATGTAATCCCAAATAATGCTCCAACCGATCCAAATGAGAAAAAGCGTATGAGTTGTAATTCAAAATCTAGACATGTTATTCTATGAGCATTGTCACTAACAATTGCTAGCAAAGTGATGTGATGTAGCACTGCTAAAGAGGTATGGGACAAACTCAAGAGTATCTATGAAGGTGATCCAAAATTTAAGCAAGTCAAGCTTCAACGACATAGAGCAGAATTTGAAAATTTGAAGATAGATGAAAAGGAAGATATTGCAACCTATTTTCTTAAAGTTGATGAAGTTGTTAATTCTATCAGAGGATTAGGTGAAGATCTCTATGAATCCTTGGTTGCACAAAAAGTGTTGAGATCACTTCTCTTGAGGTATGATGCTAAGGTCTCTGCCATTGAAGAAACTAGGGACTCGACCAAAATGACAAAGGATGAATTACATGGGTCTCTTATAGCATATGAAATGAGAACAGGTACATAAAGTGACCATCCAAACAATGAAGAAGCCTTTAAAGCCATAAATAAGACAAAAGACAAGGATAATGACCTTGATGAAGAAATAGAAAATTTCGTAAGAAGGTTCCATAAGGGAAGTGGAAGATACAAAGGTAAGTATCCTCTCAAATGCTTTAATTGTGGTAGAATAGGACATATTGTTGAAAACTGCTACTATAAAAAGAGAAGTCTCAACAATAAAAAGAGATTTTACTCCAAGGATGATGACATATCCTTAGATAAGAGTGATGAAGAAGATAATGATGGACAAGAAGTCCTCTTCATAACCCAAGAAACTTGGGATGATGATCACAAGAGTTCTAAAGAAGAAGAAATGATTTATGAAGAAGATTCAGATGAAGAAACCAACATTGATTCCTTTTAGGGATACAAAGACAATGTAGAGAGTGAACAAGAAGATGAGAATATTGAAAAGTTGAAGCATTTTGAAATTGAAAATAACAATCTTAGAAACAAAAACATAATACTAAAAGGTGAATTGAGTAGTTGTGAAGAAGAGAATTAGAAGCTTGAAAATACCATTGATATCTTGAAGGAAAAATTAGAAGATTATGAGAAATCGAAAGAAGAATTGGATCACACAAAATGGGAGCTACTATTGACAATAAAAAAGTTGAAGAAGTTCGAAAAAAACACTGAAAAATTAGATGAGATCCTTAGCAGTCAAAGATCTCCAAACGAAAAAACAAGACTAGGATACAATGACAATTTGAAGACAACAAAACAAGAGAAGGAAGATGAAAATGATAAAACCAACACTCCATAACAAGTTGAACAACAAGATAGAAGACTAGAATTCAGAAGGAATGAGACATCAAGACGATCCTCTCCCATAATGTATGCAAGAAATCATTATGAAGGAAACTATGGAGAATAGATCATGAACCCAAATGGACCACACCACAAAGAAGATCACTTACTCCCAGGTATCAATTTTTTTTTCTTGGACATTGTTATACTTGTGGAAATTTTGGACACAAGGCAATCAATTGTAGAATAGATGAAAGGAATAACTGCACAAGGTACATGAATGGTACAACTAGTAGATATGGAAATGTTCGCAACCCTGTCAACATAAATTATAAATCATTTGACCCATTAATGGATCAAAATATTGCATGTTACAAGTGCAATAATCTTGGTCAGAAAGCACGATATTGCAGAGAGATGAAGGAAGATAATCATATGCCAAATGTCCCTATACCAACTCCAACATGGAAAAGGTAAGAAATTCCACACAATGAAAACTGTCGATTAACATTGGTCGCTAAAGAATGCAAAGAAGAAGATTAATGGTTCATAGACAATGGTTTCTCATCTCATATGACCGGAGATCAAAGCAAATTTGTCAGCTTGAAGAAAAAGGGTGGAAATTTTTCATTTGGAGATGACTCGTATACCAAAATACTTGGAAAAGGAACTGTAAAGCTTGGAAGTGAAAATGTAAAAGCAGGAAAAGTCCTATTGGTTGAATGTATAAAGCATAATATCCTCAATGTTAGCATAATATGTCATCAAGGATACACTCTTACGTTTGACTCCTGAAAATGTAAAATAAGAAAATAACTTAGGAAGATTGGTTGCAAATGCAACAAGAAGACCAAACAACATATACATCCTAGACATGAAGAAGAGAGATAATAAAAAAGCCACACAAAATGATTCCAAGGAAGAAAAGTCCCAAAGACCAAAAATAAGGATGAAGTATTATTGAATGCCACATGTTCAGGGGGAGCAACCCCAAATAAGAGAGTTACCTTTTTCCATTAAACTCAGGGGGAGTAGCCCTACCGTTTTCCATTGATGTCAAAGGGGGAGATAAATTGGGATCATGATGATAGGGGGAGCATGTGTGTTGCCATCAATGACAAAGGGGGAGATTGTTGGAAGATAGTTTGTTGTCATTGATGTCAACCCTAGTCATTGGTTTTGGACCGCAAGATTGATGAAGGTATTTGGACATGAAGGACTATGCACATGCAGACACAACACCCATGGATGGATAATATACATCATGGTTTTTTCCAGCGGTTGACGGCACGCCACATAGATCCTCATGGTTGAGGAGAAATGAATGTTTGAAGATGACAAAGTGAATTGAAGAAGGAAGTACAGGTCATCCTTGAAGATAATTAAAGAAAAAAATTACAAAATAAGAAAGTCTTAGGTTGGCCCTAATATTAAAAGGAAGTAACATAAAGGGTATAAATACATATCATTATACATTCATTTTAAAGACAAACAAGTCGAATTTCAGAGTAATTCTGAAGTAAAGAAGGCTAGATTTCAAAGGAGGATGAAGTCTTTTGGTGATGTGTTCTAAGGTATGTTATTTACATGTCATATTACCATTTTTTCTATAACCTGTTTTCTAGAACGATTCATATGGTGAAATTGGTATGGTATTGAGAAGATATATCTAGGTACCCATGGTAAAAATTTCATCTCTTTATTCACTATACTTTTGGAGATACACTCTGTGGAAGATAGGGTTTTTGACTAGTCCTAAAGCTAGTTATAAAAAGGTGTTCCGGGTAAAACAGTCATAAATTCTTCATAGAGAATCCAAATGAAGTGAGACCAATTTCATTGAAAAAAAGTATGGGTTTTAGTTTCGTGTGTGCAAATTTTAGAATCTGTTGTTAAATATTGAGCACAGAGCATTCTGTAAAAGTTCTCTCTCCTGAATAAACTAGAATTGAATAAGGTCTACCATTCTCTCTATAACTTCTTTTTGGGGAGGATTCAAGGAGTGAAACTTGGAGGAGTTTCTGAGAATACATTGAGTAATATTATCTATAGGATCATAGTATTCCAACAATTAATAAATTGCAGAAGTTGAAGAAGTCTTAGGAAGCATTATGAGGTTCTATGTGATGGTTGGTTGATGATGATGTTTTAATGTAAAGTTTTATTATCTCTCATATATTCTTGGGTGGAAGGAAGGAGAAATGATGGAGAGTTCAAGCCTCTCTTGATATTGGAGGATTGTATCTTCCTTTTGGAGGTTTATCCCTCCCTTTATATTTAGAAGTTGTATCTACCTTTGGAAGTCATTACTTCCCTTGAACAATAACTATTGGTTATTTCTCACATATTGTGCATGGTGTATTGTGGTGTATTGGTGTAACTCTTCTACTATTGTTCATTGCTCATTGGATATAATTGAATATATAATCTAGTTGAAGTATAAGTTGATTTTTTTTTTAAATTGTACTTGGTATTGATTCACCCCCCTCTCAGTATCAACAAAATATGCACTCCATGAGCTCTTATTCTAAGTGAATCAACCACCTGATTTCATTTTCCTTTGATATGTTTAATTTCGAAGTCATACTCACTAAGAAATTTCAGTCACCATGTTTTCCTAGCATTTAATGTTGGTTGTCCAAATAAATGTTTCATACCAAAACGGTTTGTTCTTAGCTCAAATATCCTCCCCATGAGTTAATTCCTCCACATTTGTAATGCATGTACAATTGCTGCTAATTCTAGATCATGAGTAACACAATTTCTCTCATACTATTTTAATTTTTGGTACTCATAACATACTGCATGATATCTTTTACTAAGGACTCTATTGATCCCTTCCTTGTACAGATCCATGCACACTACAAAGTCTTCATCTAGATATGAAATATTTAATATGGGCGCATTGGTTAAAAAAAATCAACTCCTGGAAACTCTCTTCACATTTTGATGTCCATTCGAACTTCACTACCTTATTTTGAAAAGAAGTGATTGGAATTGAAATCTTTGAAAACCCATTTATGAATCTTCAGTCATAACCCGCGAGACCCATAAATGATCTAACCTCTATCACATTTCTTGGATTTGTCTATCCTATAATGGCCTCTATATTCTCATGATCGACTACTATCCCATCTGCTGAAATAATATGCCACAAGTAGTGGATCTTCTTTTGATAAAAAATTTCACTTACTTATCTTGGAATACAATTCACATGCTCCTTTAAAAAATTTAGCACCACTCTCATATGTTCCTCTTGATCCTTTTTATACTTAGGGTAGATGAGAATATCATCTAAGAAAACAATTACAAACTTGTCAATGTACTCCCTGAACACTCCATTCATTAGAAACATAAAAATAGTTGGGACATTTGATAGTCCAAAAGACACTACAATGAATTCATAATGCTCATACCTTGTTTTGAATGTTGTCTTGCTAATACGTTCTTCCTTTATCCTCACTTGATGATAGGATGAACTCAATCCAATCTTGGAAAATATTCTTGCACCTTTCAGCTAATCAAATAAATCATCAATCCTTGGCAAGGGATATGTGTTCTTTATAGTGACCTTATTTAGTTGTTTGAAATCAATACACAACCTTAAGGTTTCATATTTATTTTTCAAAAAAAGAATTGGGGCTCCCCAACGTGACACACTTGGGAGTATATATCCCTTCTTCAAAACTTCTTCTAGCTGCATCTGTAACTCTTTCAATTATGGTGTGCCCATTGTGTAAGGCATGTTGGACACTAGGGCGGCTCATAGCACAAAATCAATTGAGAAATTGATGTCTATCTTTGGTGGCAATCTTGGGATCTCCTTAAAAAAATATTTAAAATCTATTAGGACTATATGGTATTCAAGACTTGCCACTTTATTTCCAGCTGCCTCTTCCATGTGGGCTATAAAAATTTGACATCCTTTCCTGCAACTCTTTTTCAATTGCATGGATGAAATTTATCTAACAACTACAACTTTTGGAATTCCTTCAATTTTACCTTGTTACCCTTTCTCATCAAGAGAATTTATTATCGTTTTGTAATAATCTAGGAAAACATGGTGTTTTTCCAACCAATACACGCCAATTAGATAGTCATATGATATCAAAGGTATAATTTTCACATCTACCTTTGTGTTTAGTCCATTCATTTCTATCAAACAATATTTAACAAACTCATTGATATTTCTCTTATCCCCTATGGATAACTAAACTAATAAATATTCTTATGTTTACTCCTTTGCAAGTGAAATATTTGAATAATGTTAGAGTTTAACTATGGCTAGCTCTAGAATCAATTAAAATTTCTACGGGATAATTATCAATCTTACCTTCCACCTCAATCATGGGGAATTGATACTCTGCTTGCTTGTTGTCCAAGGATGCATAAATACTTGGTATGCTTCCTCCCATATCTTCCATTGTTTCAACCTCCTGAATGTTTTGGACAATCCTCATTATTTATCCTTTGTGAGGGAAGTCCCTATACAAGTGATTCCCCTCACATCCCCAACATTGTACAAGATGCCACCTTGGAATTTTTCCAAAAGAATTTGTTGTCTTCTTTTCATTTTGGGTTGACTGACTTTGTTGATTTTCTAGAGAGTTATTCTTTAAAAAGGGTGTATTAAAGCCTTTCTTCCTTTGTTCCCTCTTTCTTTTCATCTTGTCATTCCAAGTATTTTGAAATTTTGGCCTCCCTCTACTTTGCTCATAGAGATTCCTTGCTCTCCTTATGGCTTCTTCTAAAGTCATGAGGTTGTCATATTGTATATTGTGACTGTAAAAGGAGATTAACCCACTAATAAACCTTTGGTTTTTGATTTTTTCATCTTCTATGAAGTCCACATACTTCAACAATTCAAAGAACCTTTTCTCATACTCATCCATTATAATGCTTACCAACTTGAGTTCAAAGAAATATTTCATGTTCCTCTCATAGTAATGCTCAAACAAATATTTCTCTTGGAAATATCCTTTGAATTACCTCCATGATACCCTCTTCTCATTGATATGCTTGGATTGCTTAAGCTAATCCCACCACATGACTTACTTTCCCTACAAGTGGTAGGGTGCAATTCTTGTTTCTACTCTAGAGGGGTAATCATGAAATTGGAAATATTTCTTCATCTCAAACAGTCAGGCCTTGACCTATTCTCCCTTCCTATGCTCACCATTGAAATTTGATGGCTTGTTCTTCCTGATTTCACCTTGAAAAATGTCTCCCTCAACACTTCTCCTCTGCCTCCTCATAGGTGACACACTTGTGATGCTCACTGGGCATGATCTAGCATGAGCCCTCCTAGTGGATTTCTCTGGGGAATGATGGTTCCTACTCCTACACCTTGAATAAATATCATTCCCATGCCCATCCATCATACTATGGGATTTGGATACTATCACTTGTCTATCACTAACTCCTGGCTTAGTGCCAAAGTCCTTTTTGGCCTACTTCTGCAACATGTTCTAGCTATGAAGTATATAGTCCATAGCCTTCATAATCGTTTCATTATCATATCTATATATCTGCACTTCTCTATGCATGCTTCTCATAGTTACAGGCTCTTGCCTCTCTCTTCTTCCATTGGACTTAGTCTTAGCATTCCCCATGCAGACCTCTAAATTATTCCTCATAACTATAGGACCATTGGACATATTCCATTGTTATGGTTTTCATACAAGAAAAAAAAATTCCTTCCTAAACCTCTAAAATATAGAAAAAACGTGTATGAAAAAAAATAATTATTAGACAAAAATAAATACATATACAATTTTTGGAAAAGAATGCATAAATGTTTCTTCCCTTTTAATGCCACCGACCATCTTCTTTTGATTTGATTGCAAAATTCACTACTAAAATTATTTTTTTGGATTGATATGTGGATTCTCCTCCTCAATACCTTTCCATTGACTATTTATTTTCTCAATTTTGAGTTTCGAGCATAAAATTATGGTCTTCAAAAGTTTTGACCATTTTCCCTTTTTCAACCCTGCATGCTATAGGTGTCCTCTTTCTCTCTCAACACATTCTTAAATACCAAAAACTCAAATATATATCCATGTATGACTTCTAAAGTCCATGAGATTTCCATATACTACCCCTGGTCCTCAAAGTGACTCCCGAGCTAGGAGTTATGCCCTCTAAAAGAAATATGGTACTAAATTTTACCCTTGACTATTTTGGCTGTAACTCCCTCATACAAGCTCCATTTGGTGAACAAAATATCTTGTTGGAAATATATCACCAAGATATATCATTTTAGACATAGATACTATGTGTTTTGTAAGGAAACACAATTTTGTACAAAATTGATTTTATAAAAATGTTGTTTAGGCCCTCAAAAATTCCTTGCAAGATGAAGACCTTCAAAAACTGGAATTTTCTTGTAAAAATTCATTAAATTACTACTTTATCAATCTTTAGATCCAAACCATTGATATCAAAATAGAGATTAATCCTAATCATTTATATTATTTTCCTTTCCATATTGTCGCTAGACCTCCACATGTGTATTAGAACTCTTCTTCGAAACCTTCCCATCAGAAAGCTTCAATTGTTGGGTACACGAATTTTCTGAAATCCATAGTCCAAAATGATGTTGGACTCTTCCCATAAAAAAAACCTTTATAAGAAACACAACTTTCCATGCTCATGGACCCTTTCAAACTTCGAGCTTCGCTAGCCTATCAGGATCACTCTGTCAAACTTTCCCATCGGAAACTTTTCTTCTGAACAAAACCTCATGAAAACATTTTTTTGAAAGAACATCTCCATGTGATATGACATCTAAGAATGACCCCGATTGATCTGATGGATCTCGTTCTTTCGGGATTCTACCATTAGGCTTCTCTTCATTGGACTTCAACTCATGCCTTGCTTCAAGACCTTTCCAAAACCCAAATTTCAATGAATGAGTAGGATTGACCCTCAATACAATGAATGTTCCTCATTCATTCGTCTCACACCATCAGAATCCTCCCTTCGGACTCAACCTCATGCTCGACTCCAAGAATTTTTGAAACCTTCTTCCCGAAGGTCTTTCAGGAATTCCTTGCTCTTATCTTCTGTAATTGAATCTCGACTAACGATTCTCTAGATTGAATTAATCTAATCCATCAATTACTAAACTTCACAATCATCATGAAACTCATAGGATTTTGACTCTATAGGAGAAAATCGAATCTGCAACCTGCAACTCACCACCATGAATTTCCTCCTTCAACTTCTCTTAATCACTTAAAATCTGCTCAAAATTTGGGGATTTCAGTTCGGTTCCCCATTTTTCCCCAAATTCATCACAAGATGAAATATGGAACCATGAATCTACTCAATTCATGTTGGCTCCTGGCCCATACAAGCTTAGTGTTGAACCTTAACCTCAGATACCATTTTGTAATGTCCCACAACTTAACGAGGTAACATTACTACATGGAAAAACACATAAAAATGAAATTTTCTTCGACTAACTAGATTCTTGTAGATTACTAGCTACGATTTAAACAAATATTCAACTAATTTATGATACCCATAATTAAATACATCTACAACACTCTGAATGACAATGAATGCAACTAATAACTTATTCAAAACAAAAATTAACCATTCACATATATAAAATTAAGCATAACAATTAAATTCATGTAACAACATAGAAAATAGATAAACACTTATCTTTTATAAAAAAAATCCGCAACCAACTATTTTGGAAGGACCTTCCACTCGACCATAGAATTTTTGTTTCAGTTCTCAACAAAATGTCACCCCTGATTTGGGGCTAGGAATCCACAAGAGAAGGGTTCCTTTCACAGTCCCTCACAACTCCATATCACACAACCCACTCATTTTCTCCTACAAATATCTCGAATTACCTCGATCTCTCTTCCTCTCGACATTCTCAACCCAAGGAATGTACCCCTTCATTGGTCTCAGTACATCGAGAGTCACATTCGTTTATCAGGGTCTCTCTAGCTCAAGTAGATAGGAATCTCTCTATTCGGAACTAAAGGGAAATCAATGCTAGGTAAACCATCAACAAAAGAAAAAACAATCACTTGTTGACACAATGCAACTCACCGAGGAGTTCACTCTTAAGGCCTGACAACTTGTCTCTTCAATTTCCAACTACAAAATGCTCCAAAACTCTCCAACGTGCTTCAGAATTCTCCCAACCTTGTTGTTCCATCTCCCAATCTCTTCTCCTTTCTTCTCTACTTGTTGTTCATGTAAAAAATCCATGTGAAAAATGCATGTTACTACCCATACGAATTTCCTCTCCTTTCCCAAGATAGTTGATTGTTCATTGTGCCCAAATTTGACTGTACTTCAGCCCCATGCTCTCCAACAACTATGGGATATGAATTTCACACCTTCCCTGTGACAAATATTCAATGATTGGGCTCTCATACACTCAACCAAAAAAACAGAAGTTTTCCCCAAATGATAATAAAATTCAGAAATGTGGGTTTGAATTAATACCCACAAACTATTTTCCTTTGGACCCCTCTTGGACACTCTCTAGGAATTCCCCCTCTTGTGGTTTAATTATCCCCCGTCTCTATCCATATCCCAACAAATGGTATTACATTATATTTTCTTACAATTAAAAAAATGCATGAATAAAAT
>JZKD02S2199373.1:1055351-1067732 GCA_000966675.3 Picea glauca | reverse complement strand
TGTGTGTGTGTGTGTGTATATGAAAAAAAATTAGTAAAAAAAATATTTCAATGTCCACCAAGTAAAATATTTCATTATAAATTTGTGTGTGTGTGTATCTACATAAATAAATTGAAGATAAAAAAAAAAAACTCATTACATCGAGAGACACTTTGTACAACCCAGTATGATTCAGGAGGAAATTGGTGGTCACCCATCTATTCCATTGTCTCTAAACAGGGGTTTCCACCTTTGAAGTTTTTCAACGATTTTTCGGGTGCTAGACTTTTGGGGTCATTTTGAGGCCCTAACTGAGGTTTTTTGGGGTGAGAAGCACCTATCATGTAGCCAAAGGCATATTCTAGGTCAAATGAAATATGTGTTGCTTAGCTAGACCTTTCTGATGAGGTATAGAACACCCCAAAAGGAGATCGTATGCAAAAGTTATGCCCTCGGAGAGTTGATGTATCAACTACCCCCATTGAGGCCCACAAACGTTTTGGCGTTTCATCTTCCGAGGTTAGGGTTTTGGATTTTATTTGTGTTAAAAAGGCCTTTGGAGCCTCATTGTAAAAATGATCATATTCTTGTGAAGGAGAATAGCCATCACATCTCTTCTCAGAGATAATCCACCACCATTCTAGTGAGTCATTCACTCTGTAATTTTACAGTTTATGTACTTTTCTCTCATTAATAAAAACTCGGCATTACTACGTCTATATGTATATTGAAACATATCCATATATTTCATTGTTATATCTCCTCCTTCATTTCGTTCTCAAAATAATCTGGAACAGTGGTATTAGAGTAGGCTAATCCTTTTCATTTCTTGTGCATGTCCCTGATGAGGTCAGGGTATAGAGAGCTGGGTATTGAGCTAGTCTCCCTTGAGGAAAACTGCTCTTGCCATCCCAAGTGGACTCCCATGGCAGAAGAAAAGAGAGAAGAGGGAGAATACGATCCCATCAAGAATTTTATTACGGAAGCCCTTGCACAACAGAGGAAGGCGATGTTGGAGAATATTTCCCAAATCCTTCAATGATTTTCGACAATAGTAGGCACGTGTTTGTCAAGTAGTCTCTTTGGAGACGCTACCCCATTAAAGTTACAAGTTAATTTTGATAAGGTCATATCGATGTAGATTCTTTGGAAAAGTGGTTAAATTTTCTTGAAGGTTATTTTTCTGTTCAAAATTTTTTCGACAAAGAAAAGAACGCCTTTTCACTCCTTAAGGATCTCCCTCAAGTCAAACAATGGTGGGAAACTTATGAGGAGAAAAATTACACAAAGGATTCTGGAATATTTGGGGCCGAGCCCACTTGGGATTTTTTTATGGATGTGGTCAAGGAGAAATTTTACCCTGCGGGAAACTATAATGATCACTACATGAGATGAACCATGTTGCATCAAGAGAGGGGAAAAAAGTCCCGGAGTTAACAAATACCTTCCATACATTACACACCAAGTTGGGTATCAAAGACTCCGAGTGGAATTTGGTTCTAAAATACCACAGGGATCTATGTAGGTACATACAAATTGAAATAGAGATTTTGTACATCTTATCATTGGAAGTGGCTTATCGATATGCTATCAAAATCAAGTAGAAATTTAAGCACCATAACAAGCGGGAATCTGGGTCTGTGAATCCACAACAACCAAAGTATGGTAAAGGCATCCCTAATTCAAAAAATAGTCAACCTAAAGGAAAACATTCCAAGCTTCCAGAAAAGAAGAGCAACAATAAGATTAAGAAGGACACTGGGAAGTGGTGCAACTTCCATAAACTCCCTTGGCACAACACTGATGAATGTCGCTCGAAACAGTCATTGGTAGCCAGTCTCAAAGAAATAGAGTAGAGCCCTTAATCAAACTCTGATTCATACAATAATAAAAGGTGACAGATAATTGATACATAACCCACTGCTACTGCTGCAACCACAACAATACAAACAGAAGAACTAGAGGTTCAAGAGGAGGGGGAGTGCCTCTTCCATTCATAGATGTGGGTGAAGGGGACCCCGCTACATTTTATTGTTGATAGAAGAATCCATAAGGACCTAATCTCAGTAGAGGTTGCCAAGCATTTTTATTTGTCGACAAAAACACACCTGCAACCATTCAACATCGTGTGGCTTTTCCAGGGTCTATCTCTTCATGTTAGCCAATAGTTTCTCACATCCTATGACATCAATCCCTTTAAGAATTGGGTACTGTGTGATGTTTCGCCTCTATAAGTCTTTGATGGTTTGTTAGGAAAGACATATATGTGGAAGAGTCATGTTGTTTAAGAGTCTTGACCCTGTAGCATCATTTATACTCTAGGAAGTCATCTCCATAGGATACCAGAGGTAGTTCTGACAATTGTCCCTACAAAAAAGTGTCACAAAGTAATTTGCCATAACAAAAAGTTTCTCCTTCTCATGATATTCTCAGAAGCTGAATATAAGGAAACCGCAACCACTTCAGCCTTGACCCAAGAACTTCCTATCCAGTAGAAGTAAATTATAGAAGGGAACAAAAATATTGTTGCTTCACCTATGTTGGCCCTTGACTAAGTTTTGAGTATTCTTGGTCATGTTTGACCTAATTTTGGGACTTCGATAGGCTGTCGAAGGAGGAGCACAAGACAAAGTGGAGATCAAGGGATATTGGCCTCTTTTAGGGCCCTTTTGTGGATTTTGGATTATGTAACGGGTATGGGAATGTCGGCCCATGGGTTTACCCATACTTAGGCCTATTTTGTATGTATAAATAGAAAGCTAGGAAATGTAAGAAGTAGTTGTTGCAAGTTGGCTAAGTGCTAGAATTGGATTTGTGTGATCAAGAGCTGTAATTTCTTTGGTGCATACTGTGTGAGACTATAGAGCTAAGTGCAAGTCATTGTAAGAGGACGCGTGCTTAGATCTACTTAGGGAAGGAGGATCTGGCGAGCTATGCATATCTCTTGTCCTTTGTGGAGTATGGTTTTTGAGGCTCTGTGCATGTAACCTATTGAAGAATTTAATAAAGAAGATAAGAGTTGGTGGACATAGCCCTAGGGTGGGGGTGAACCACATACATGTTGTGTTTCTCTGCTTTGTGCAATGTGTTGATGTCATTATATGTTAATGTGCTTAGTGCTCTAATATAGATGAATGATCTTTCGATGCTATGTGCTTAATAAAATGGATGGATGTTAGATCTGACTTATATACATGTGCTTAGTGTTGAATCTGTTAAGATCTAATCTTTTTTGTCATGCTAAGTGTTCTTAGATGGTATATCTGGTTGAATACTGTGTTGTTCTATAATTAAGGTTTAACTGCGTTGTAACTAAGAATTGAATATTGATAAATATAACTGTTGAGTGCTATGTTAAGTGATTAGAATCACAGATCTGTGTCCTAGCTAATGTTGTAGACACTGGAGTCCTGCAACCACCCCTGCCTCTACCTCGGGTGAGACTTCATCTTCTTCAAAGGTGTTTTCGAAAGGGTTGGTAGTTAGGGTTTTGTTGGTGCATTGTTGTAGTGTTGAACCCTGGGTTTGCCCCTGTGCCAACAAATGGTTTTGTTTCCAGGACTTGAAACTGTGATTGTTGGGAACTGAGGAAGAAGAAGCTTTGTGTGAATATCTGACCAGAAACTGTGATTGCTGGGAACTAAGGAAAAATAAGCTTTGTGCAAAGACCTGAATTGAAATTGTGAAAGCTCTATGCATAGATCTGTCGCTCTAGTGCGCAGTATTCTACTTGATTTGTGAAAATCTTTCCTAAAGAAATAAGTATAATCTAAAGAAAAGAGGTAAGATCTGAACACTTTTTGCTCTGATAAAGGTAAGAATAATGAAAAGTTTTAAGATCTAGAAGCTTTGTGCTATGCTAAAGATAAGATTAGTGGAAACTTTTGTTTCTAAAGTATGGATCTAGGTATGTTTGATAATATTTATCCTAGCCTGAAAACTAGGGCACTAATAGAAGAAAGAAGATTTGATATGAGTAGATATGATAAAAATAATGAAATATATGTTATACCTATGCATAGAAAGGATGTTTGGACTAACAAATGGATGCAGGATCCTAGAAAGAATTTTTTGTAGGTTAGCTACCATGATCCTAGTGTGCAGTACAGGAAAGGATGGGGATCATTTAAGAGAAAGAGAGGATTAACCCTTTGTTATAGTTGCAGAAGACCGAGACATCTGGCTAAGGAATGCCCTGGAAAGAGACCTAGTTGCCTCTGTTGCAAAGATCTGGACCATGAAGTATTGGATTTCCCTAGAATGATTACTAAGGTTGAAAGAATGAATATGAACCAAGAAAACCCTAAGGCATATCCAGAAACTGAGATTATGAAAGAACCCTAGAAAGAATAAGAGAAAGTATTACTACATATGCAAGAAACCCTGAATGATCACCTACATGTCAGTTTATCAGAGATATTTAAAGAAAAAGAGTACATTGAAGCAAGAATATGAGACTTTGACATTGACTGTGTTCTGGATGAGGAAACATAGGTGAATATCATGACCGAAAGAACTTGGGAAATTCTAGGAAAGCCTACTACGATTCTTTCCCAGATATCTATGTGGAAACCCTATGTGGAAGACTTACCCAGATATCTATGAGTGCCAATGGAACTTCGACAAAGGAAGAATTTGAAGTTGTTAAATTTATTGAGAATAACGCTCCATTTGCTATGTTATTAGGAAAATCTTGGATTGAAGGAGATCACACTAGAAGAAAAGAAGAGGAAGTCTTAGAACAAAACAGGAAAGAGTCAAAAGATTTCATGACTAGGAAGATTGCACACTTGATTGAAGAACAGAAGAACCAGACGAAGCTATTTCAAACCAGAGATTTGGATGTCGAAGTAGGAAGAACACTAGAAGACCCACAGAAGGCTGAAGTACCTATTCTAGGTACATATGAATTATTACCCTTGATTTCTAGGAAGGAACCTCAACAACACAAAGTTACTCTGCCGAAAGAATATAAGAATTAGAATGGAAAAAGGAATTATGAGACGAAGCTCACTGGAAAGAAGGATAGAAGACTAAGTAAGAAGAGAGATAAGATTGAAAAGTAATAGAAGGTTCCCAAGGGAACTTCGCAGAAGGAAAATTTGCAAAATTGGAGCTTTGTCGGAATATCAGAACAACATCACATGGCACTTTGCCATGGCAAAGCAATATAGTTGTTAGAGATGTATCTATGAAAAAAATCGTGGTATTTGAGCACCAGATGATGCTCAAAATCTTTGATACCCAATTTGGTGTGGAGGGTATAGAAAATATTTGATCCAGGTGGATATCGATGGCCACACACCTTTTCCAACTGGCTCAAAATAACTTTCTGGCAATTTTGGTAATTTACTATTTTTAGCAAATATAAACTTATGGGGCCATTTTGAGGCCCTAAACGATGTTTTTTGGGAAAATAGGTTTGCAATGTTGAATTTCCTTTGATATTGTGCCTAAAATGAATCTCCTCAAAGATACCTTTCCAACCCTCGAAACTTTTGGCACTTCATCTACTAGGGTTAGGTTTTTGGATGTCTAGGGATTTTGGAATTCTTGCTTATTGTAAAAAGGCCTTCAGAGCCTCATTGTAATGATCTTCTTGCGAATGAGCACAATCATCACATCTCTTCTCAGAGATAAGTCACCACCATTCTAGTGAGTCTTTCACTCACTATTTTTACAGTCTCTGTACATTTATTTCATTAATAGAAATCGTGTATTACTGTATATCTATGTTTATGGTTGCATCTCTGATACATTCCTATTATATTATTAAATATCTTTGATATCTTTGTGCATTTATTGATCATATCTCCGCTCTCATTTCGGGCCGAAAATAAATCTGGATCAGTGGTATCAGAGTAGGTTGCACTTGTTTATTTTTTTCAGTGCATGTCCCTGACGAGGTTTGAGTATAGAAAGTTGGGTCTCGAGCTTCTCTTTCTTGAATACAATCTCTCTCACACACCCAAGAAACCCTCCATGGTGGAAGAAAAGAAAAATGACGGAGCAGACGATCCTATCCATATGTTGCTTGAGCAAGCTCTCACGCAACAGAGGGACAAAATGATGGAGAAATTTTCCCACATCATTCAATGCCTCCCAATAGCATCAGGTGCATCTTCATCAGGTGTCCACTTTGGAGGCACCTCTCCTTTTAAGGTACAAGTCAATTTTGATATTCCTATATTTGAAGGTCAGATAGATGTGGATGCTCTAGATAAATGGTTAAATCTGTTTGAAGGTTATTTCTCTATTCACAATTTTTCCAATCGAGAAAAGATCATATTCACGCTCCTTAAGTATCTCCCCCATGTCAAACATTGGTGGGAAACTTACTGGGAGAAAATTTTCATAGAGGAGTTTGGAATATATGGGGTTGATCCCACTTGGAATTTTTTTGTGGATGTAGTAAAGGAACAATATTACCTTGTTGGAAACTATGAGGACCAGTACATGAGATGGACTACAATGAGGCAAGAGAGGGGCCAAGCAGTTTTGGAGTTCACCAATACCTTCCATACCTTTCACACAAAGCTAGGTATCAAGGACTCTAAATGACATTTGGTTCTGAAATAACTTGGGGCTCTACACAATTACATCCAAACTGAAATGGATTTTCTGGACATCTCATCACTTGGTGTTGCTTATTGATACATTGTTAAAATCGAGCAAAAATTTAAGGACCAGACCAAACAAGAGTTAAGGTCTGCAAATCTGCAACAACTAAAGTATGACAAAAACAACCCTAACAAACAGTCTCCTGAAAACTAGTCCAAGCCACAGGAAAAAAAGGGTCACGGGAAGACAAAGAAGGACATCAAAAAATTGTGCAATTTCCACAAAATCCCCTAGCACAACACCAATGAATGTCACTCAAAATATTCATTGGTGTTCGATATCAAAGACAAGGAGTCGAACCCTGATTCAGAATCTAATTATGAAAATACTGCTAAAAGAGAGATCATCGACGCAAACCCCACTGTTATTGTCATGACCGCAACAATTCAACCATAAGAACCAATAGATCATGAAGAGGGGGAGTGTCTCTTTCATTCAAATTTGTGGGTGAAGGGGACCCCACTACATTTTATTGTTGATAGTAGAAGCTAGAAGAACCTCATCTCAGCAGAGGTCGTCAAAAAATTGGGATTGTCGAAAACACCACACCCGCAACGATACAACATCGGGTGGCTTCACCAAGGATGAGATATTTGTGTCAACCAATAGTGTCAATTGTCTTACGATATCTATCCCTTCAAGGATGAGGTATTATGTGATGTTTCCCCATTGGATTTCTGCAATGTTCTCTTGGGCCAGCAATATATGTGGAGATGCCATGTTGTTTATGAGTCTCAACCCTGTAATGTCATTGTTTCTCTAGGGGTCATCTCTACAGAATACCAAAGGTAGTTTCGACTATTTTTCCACCTAAAAAGTGTCGCAAGGAGTATCTCATACTGCAAAATTCAGCTTCTTCACAATCTATTCAAAAGAGGAAAAGAAGGACACTGCAACCACTACAGCCTCGCCACAAGCACCTTCTATCCAACAGAAGCAGGTCGACAAGGTTGCAACAAAGTGCAAAGATTCATTCTACACACCATCCTCTTGTGTAGCTTGATTTTTTGAACAAACTCAGCCTCAAAAGGTCCTTGACATAATTCCACAAACTAAGCATCGTGACATCTCCAACAAGGCAAGCAGCTCACCAAGATTCAGATTCAGCAAACATTTTTTCCTCTCCCCCGGGCACTCAGTGAAATGGAGACCATTTCTTCCTAAGGAGGGAGGATTGATCTATATGGATATCGATGGCCACCCACCTTTTCCAACCGGCTCAAAATAGTTTTTTGGCAATTTTGGCAATTTACTATTTTTAGCAGATATTAACTTTCGGGGCCATTTTGAGGCCCTAAATGATGTTTTTTTTTTGGGAAAATAGGTTTTCAATATGTAATTTATTTCAATATTGTGCTTAAAATGAATCTCCTTGATGATACCTTTCTAACGGGCTATCATATTCCTAAAATGAAGATTGTATGCAAAAGTTACGACCCCGGGAAGTTGATGTATTAACTTACCCAAACGGGGCCCACATGACTTTTGGCGCTTCATCTCCTAGGGTTAGGTTTTTGGATGTCTAGGGATTTTGAAATCCCTTCTTATTGTAAAAAGGCCTTCAGAGCCTCATTGTAATGATCTTCTTGTGAATGAACACAGCCGTCACATCTCTTCTCAGAGATAAGCCGCCACCATTCTAGCGAGTTTTCCACTCTGTATTTTTACTGTCTTTGTACATTTATTTAATTAATAGAAATCGTGTATTATTGATATCTCTGTTTATTCTTGCATCTCTGATACATTCCTATTATATTATTGAATATCTGCAATATCTTTGTGCATTTCTTTATCATATCTCTGCTCTCATTTCGGGCCAAAAATAAATCTGGATCAATATTGGTGAAGTCTCGTACTGTCTGGTCCCTTTCTTGATGCAGGGTGGTCCATATGGTGTACTAGTCCTCATAGCTTCCAAAAGGATATTATTGTTCTTTAATGGCATCCCGGAAGGAATCCCATGTAGGGGCCACCACAAAAATTGCAAATTCCTTCACAGCCATTTTCTCAGAGTAGGTATCCCACCAGTATTTAAGATGGGGAACGGCCTTAAAGAGTGAAAAGTGATCTCTTCCCGATCAGAAAAATTGTGGACCGAAAAATATCCTTCAACCAAATTTAACCATTTATCTACAACATCTTCATCTATTAGTCCTACAAATAATGGAATATCAAAATTTACCTATACCTTGAAGGGGGTTGCATGGACACTTGATGAAGATGCTTCTCCTGTGGGAAACCATCGAAGGATTTGTGCGAAGTTATCCATCATTTCGTTACTTTGTTGTGCGAGGGATTCCTTGAGAAAAATTTTAATAGGATC
The DNA here is from genome assembly GCA_000966675.3 of Picea glauca. Taxonomy (NCBI): domain Eukaryota; kingdom Viridiplantae; phylum Streptophyta; class Pinopsida; order Pinales; family Pinaceae; genus Picea; species Picea glauca. The sequence continues at coordinate 1,058,809 of JZKD02S2199373.1, read as the reverse complement.
TCCTACTCCATCATATTTATTTTTGTCTCCCATGGTTTGTCATCGGGTTCGATGTGGATGATCTGGTAATGGCTCGTTTGGTTCAAGTCTCAACTTCTTGTACCTAGACCTTGTCGAGGACATGCACAAAGAAAAATAAATGAAGAGAAGATCGCTCTGATACCACTAATCGAGATTTAGGAGTGGAACGAACTAGTTATATAATGAATACCAGAAACACAAAGATAGGAAGAATAACACAAATATTCAGTGAACAATATCTTCTATTAAATAATGAAATAGGTTGAAACTATAAAACTGCAGAACTGAAACTTGCTCGAATGGTGGTAGCTATCTTTGACAAGAGATGTGGATGCTATAGGAATCCTTCTGAGTAGAATGAATTACAACGAGGCTCCATAAGGCCTTTTCGTATTACTCATGAATTCCCAAACCCTAGAAATCCAAAAACCTAACCCTAGAAGGTGAAATGCCAAAAGTCATGTGGGCCCTATGGGTAAGTTGGTTTAATTTGGTACCTTAACTTCCTAGAGTCATAAATTTTGCATACGACCTTTGTTTTAGGCGTGTGATAGCTCGTTGGAAAGGTATTTCAGAAAAATACACATTTTGCAATCAGACTTTGACTTCGTCTATAGTTTGACTACGGAGAGTAAAAAAAACTATGTTTAGGGCCTCAAAATAACCCTGAAAGTACAACAAGATGTGTTGATATGAAAAAATACAAAATAGGCAAGTTGGATTAGGAGAGAGGCCACCCTTATCCACCTAGAGAATGTGTGAGGATTCAGACAACCCCAGAAGTGTAGAAATCACAATTATAAAACAATACAGAAAGACTTATTGAACAAAAATTGACACGAGGAGCTAGTTGGAATAGGTGGGTGGCCACCAATATCCATCTGGATCATGCAAACATTTTCCCAACAACAGAGTTAGAAGTAAATTTCCATAGGATATTTTCCATATGCACACTATGATAGCCACCAATACATAGGAAAATATTTATAAACACTCTCTTATAAACATGAAAAACAAATAACATTAGGCACTTATGCAATTTACAAATTTCTATGTTGAGTTCACGATGCCAGAGCATCACTCCACCTCGGCATGCACCAGGTGGTTATCATGTTGGTGCACATTCAATAAAGGGAGAGGCGGTTCCCTCTCATTTTTCCTTCAAAATTTTAAATTATGATTAAGGTGATTAATGTTGTCATTCTGGAAGGGCCAAGTTGTAATTTCACACAAGTTGTAGATTGTAACACCCTGTTTCCCCCAATTTGTAAAAATAACTGGACTGGCCAAGAACTATGGCAAACTCAGAAATGTGAATAATATTATGAATTTATATTGCAGGACTGCTGAGAGGGGATGTGATGAAAAATAGACCACGATGGCAGTGGAAGGCACCTGGAAAGGTGGCGTTAACTTCCACTGAGATTCAATACTGTATTTGGACTCCACTGGCCCGGAGAACCAAAAGAGGCTCGCTGGCCCCAAATCAAATGTATCCCAAGCTAGTAGGTAGATGGCTACTTAGGAATTAATGAGGGATGGGGAGGTGAACCGCCCATCCGTAGAGTCGTTAGGCCTGACCAGCGCAAGGGAAATCGTGCCACACGAAACCTCTCAAGAGGATAAGGCATGGGGTAGAAGCGATTGGTGGCAGACGTGATGGGAGGAAGAGAACTCTGGCGATATGCAGAGTGAGTGATAGTAGAGAGGAAGGAGAGTAACCTTCACTCCTGATCACTGGTAAACAGAGACACAGTCTCACAACATCATGGTCTCAGCTCTGGGGTGGCTAGTGGTAAATCCATTGGGAGTCGTTGAGCCTACGGTTGGGTGGAAACGAGTACCCCTCTCAGCAGTTGCATAACGCCTGGTGTTATTTCTGATAAGTGTTTTGCCTCTGGCATCTTGAAATATATATTTATTCTAACATTTATGTTTATAAGCTGTGAAATGGTGAATGATTTCAGAGTAGGAATGTTTGTATGGTGTTTTGATCGCTACTGGTAGATGCATGTTTATAATGGAAAGACTACGTATGGCTTATGTCTTCATAAATCACTATTTATATGCTTACCGACCTCATTAAGACTGCATGTCTGATTCGCGGAAGAAAGGTACCCTTATATGTCTCAGATAGTACCCTGGGTAAAAACCTCCCCATACAGATACCCTCCTTGAAAAGCCCATCAAGAACTGGGAAAGAGAATGTGAAGGCGTAAGGCCTTAGTAACCCTACATGAGGAGGAATGATCCTCTTGAAAACCCGAGATGGAAGCATAAGGATGAAGTATCAAATCGATGGACAAGATCCCGTCGGGAGATCTATGGTCACTCACAACTGTCAGATCAGAAGAAGAAGATGGAGTGTTAAGTGGCTTAACCCTGATAAGTATTGATTGATGGACGAGATTCCATCGGGAAACCTGTGGTCACGCATGACCGTTAGATTGGTAGGAGTAAGTAGGGTGTTAAATGCCTTACCCCTTTGTTTTTTGTGTCTTCGTGGTTAGCGAAGAAGCCAGGACTGTAGATCTCCAAGGTCCATGGGAGTATCTGGACCATTGATTTTTCCACATCCAAGGAGTCGTGGAAGAATGCATGAGTAGGAACCAATCTGAGTCGTTAGATATCGGTTGGAAAACCCGATAGCCGTTGGATCTGTCAGGAGTTACCTGAGGGTTAAACACCTAGTGGATAGGGGAAAAATCCCTGGGATAGGTATGGACTGTCCGAATAACGGAGGCCATGTGTCGCGAGATTACCCATTTCGGGAAATCGAGAATCGCAAACTCGGAAGTCCTGGTGACGAGAGTTCGGGACTTTCCATGATGAAAACCCCGAGATAGATCTAGACTGTCCAAATAACGGAGGCCACGTGTCGTGAGATTACCCATTTCGGGAAATCAGGAATCACAAACTCAGGAGTCTTGGTGATGAGAGTTTGGGACTTTCCATGATGAAAACCCCGGGATAGATCTGGACCATCCGAATAACGGAGGCTACATGTCGTGAGATTACCCATTTCAGAAAATTGGGAATTGTGAACTCAGGAGTCCTGGTGACGAGAGTTCGGGACTTTCCATGGTGGAAACCCCGGGATAGATCTGGACCACCCGATCTCGGGAGGCCACGTGTCATAATATTACCCATTTCGGGAAATTAGGGATCAGGGATTCACGAGTTCTGTTGACAGGAGGAAGGGCTCTCGCCTTAATAAATCCTTATGAAAATAAAACTTTGGTCATATGAGAAGAGGTCATATTTACCAAGGCGTAGCCCAGGGGGCTAATTTCCAAACGAGGCATGTTCGACACTTCGACATTTCGGTACTCAGGACACCGAAGGGCATGCTTTCCTGTGCCAACAGATCCCAAAATTAAGACTTGCAAACCCCCGCTTGTTAGTATGAGGGTTAAGTATTGATTAATGAATGAGAT
>JZKD02S2199373.1:1025826-1042039 GCA_000966675.3 Picea glauca | reverse complement strand
TAATTGAATAGGGTAGGTAGATTGGAGGGAAGAGATCGAAGAAGCCTCCTCATGTAAAAAGATCAATTGTATTTCTGGAGTAGTTAGTTGAGTGGAAAAGAGAATAGGAGAGAATATGTGAGTAGAGAGCAGAAGAGAGGGGAGTCGAGACCTTGTTACAGGCCGTGCTCAGGAACACCTTGTAAATACAGGCGTTTTCCATATTTAATACAAAGAGCAGTTTTTCCTGCAAGCTATTTGTTAAATGAATGTCTGTGAGTGTTCTTCATATGATATGAATGTATGTTGTATATGTATGTTGTAGGTTTGGATTTGCAGGAGTGTATTTGATTTCAGAGGAAGGTATTTGAAGTTTCATGCCAGGAGGGCATGACAGAGCACTGTGGTCTCTGAATACCAGTGCACTGAAGCACTTTTGAATTCTGCGGGTTCAGACAAAGACGTGTTGTGGAACAGAGGTTGAGCTCAACAACTCAAAGAAGAACTATGAGGTGGTTGAATACCTCAGGAGATAGGGTTGTGTAACGGAAAACACAGTTGCAGACAGAAGCTCTGAGGAGTTCTGTGAATCTCTGCCAGGTGGGCATTGAGCTAGTGCAAGGAGTGCACAAAGGTAGAATTCTGTTGAGAAGTTCACTGAAGAAACAAAATCACTAAGGACTTTGAGAGCTCTGCCAGGTGGGAATTGAGCATACGCACAGGGTGCATTGAGAAGAAATTTGTTGTGAGTTCTTAAGAAGTCATCGTCACTGAGGATTCTTGACACTCTGCCAGGTGGACATTGAGCAGGTGAAAGGAGGACACAGAAGGCAGAACTGTTGGATGTTTTGTGAGAGGATACTCTGCCAAGCGGCATTGAGGTATTGTGCAAATAGGTACAGAGGGGAAGAGAACTCTTTGAGTTATGTATTTTGAAGGAATATTCCACTGAGGGATCTTCACAGGGTTACTAAACACCCTGATAAGCTCAACAATAGGTTGCTTGAGTGACGGAGAGCCAGGAGGGCATATAAATTCTCCATCTAAGGGAGAAAGAGAAAAGAAGAGCCGAGTTTCCTTAGGGGTCGAAGCTACAAGAAAGCTCAGGGCGGATAGCGCCTTCATGTGCATGTAAATACTCTGCAGAGGTAGGAGTTGAAGAATTCTTTGAGGGTTCGAAGGAAAGTAGAAGCTCAGGAGGGTCAGCGTTTCCATACGTGTAGCAAAGCTCAGAGTCTAGGAGCTCATAGAGAGAAGAAGGAAGGCCAAGGTTGAAGACTTTGGAAGATTGAAATTCTTCCAAGTCCTGGAAGAAAGCATAGAATCTCAGAAGAGAGCACAACTACCGTCGGATGGGCCGACGGATTCTGGATCGTTGAAGAATTATACGTCCAGGAAAGAGCAAGAGGAGTGCACAAGAAGGACAGATTTGAGCCACTAGATCTGATCAAAATATCCGAAAACCATTAGATCTGTCAGGAGTTGCGAGGGAGTTAAGCCTTCATATAGCCGAACAGAAGCAAAAGTCCCGAAAGGCATCGGGATATCGACAGTTGGGATATTGGGGATATCGAGGACATGAGGTTGGTCACTCAACATCAGAAACCCTGAAACGACGAGGTTTGATCTAAGCCATCCGTTAGTGGAAGGACGCGTGTCACAGGATCGTCCGGTTCGGAGATCCGAGCAGCAGGAATCGCGATATTGTGATACGCGATATCCCGACAGCCAACGGAAGGGTGTGGGGCCATAGGAATTAGCGAGTGGACAGGCGACACACCGCATCAGGGTTTCGTAGCGAGAAGTCCCAAATCATTCGCATTAGGATTCACAATATTTCGAGCTCTGAAGTGTCGATGGAGTGAAGGCATTGAAAGTCAACTCACGTGTGAGTCGGAGTTTCGGCATGTCGGGATTCGGGAGTTGGATAAGTGAAGTGTTTGACATCGTGAGTGGCGAAATCGCGATAGGGAAGACCCTGATACGATTAAGTCAGTGTTGACCGGTGATCGGGTTTTGGGGATTCAAGAGACCTACGCCTGACCATTGGATTTGCGGAGTCATGAATTCTGATCCCTTGATTGTAAAGAGGGGATCCCACGAGGATTACTGTGGGTGCAGATTTCCTGAGAGGGAAATAGAAGGACCGGTTAGTGTTCTTCGGGCCGTGAGGAAAAGAAGATCTTGTGAGCGGGCGTGCTTGCGAGTGCGTGCCTGTGTCACTACCGTGTCGCATTTCCCCCTCTACCACCTGTACTCCACTTAACTGTGTGACGAGGCCTGTTCTCATTGGCTATTCTCTAGCCCTGTTGGGATTCGTCCCTATTGGCAAGTCGCTAGACCTGTCGGGGTTCGGTGGTTGCAAAGTCAAATAATTCGACACCCCTATAGCGTCGAGGCGCGAAATACAAAGAGGCACTGCGATTATTTGAACTATGATCATGACCCACGATTACATGGGAACAGAGAGAGAGAAAAAGATAGCTTAGGCCAGACCTCCATAGGTAATTCAGGGGCTCTAATTCAGCAGAAATCAACGAAAAATGTGATTGGGGTAGTGGGTATGGGACATAGATGAGGTCTGCTTAAGTGGTTGAAGGTAGGAGGGATCTGTATCCGATTCGGATAATATTTCCAATCATTGTAATATTCCTCATTCATCAGGCGTTTTGAATGGTATAGTTTGGAGGGAATCTCGTCGAGACCCTCTTGTATAAATATTTTTATTGTATGCCCAAGTAGAGTTTCAATAGCTGTTGAGAGGCTACTGAGGATTAAGGAAAAATTATTGTAAGCCAATATTTTTGATATTTGTTGAGAGATGAGACTTAGTTACAATCCAGACTCATATATTGTAATTGGTATTCTGTCATTAATAGAAAATAACAGATTCCAATGTTTGCAATTCCCTGTGTAATGGATGTTGTCTTTATGAATGTCAATTTTGTTTGTTTATGCTATAGATGTGTATGTTAGATTTCATCTGCAGGGATAGAGATAGAACCATCTATCTGTGAGTTTGTTGAATTATTCATGGTTCTTTAGGCTAAGTGCAAGGACTACGCGACAGAGGATTTGAAATTATGTGAGCTGACACAAGGAGTGTGTGTCTAAACTCTTTCGAGTCAGAGGAGAATGTGCCAGGAGGGCACACCAAAATAATTTATAGACTCAAGGGATAACCTCAAGGTTGTTGAATACCTTGGAGGAAATCCTATGTGGGAGGAGGCATAGAACAGAGTTTCCGAATACTTTGTAAGACTCTGCCAAGAGGGAATTAAGTAGGTGTAAGTGCTCACAGGACCAACACATTCTGGAGTGTTGGAGACATTGAAGAAAAACCAGAGTTGCTTAACACTCTGAGGGAAGAAATCTCTGTAAGTGTGCATCAACCAGAGGTAAGAGTCTCCCTGGAAAATCTAAAAGGACTTTAGGAATTCAGAAGTAAGACATGTGCAAGGAGTGCATCAGGACAACACTTAGACAAGTGTTGCAAGAAGTCATCTGGAGGCTTGATCAAGTGCAAGGAGTGCACCAAAGACAAAGTGAGTTCATCTCACAAGATCAGGAGAGAGAGAGTCAAGTTTCCAGGAGGGCACTAGAAGGTCTGTAGAAGGATGTCGGAGAACCGAGAATCCTTAATGTTTGAGCCAAGAAAAAGCTCAAAAGAATTAGCATTGTCGCGTGCAAAATTTTGCAAGGAGTGCAGAAAAGGATGAGAGAAGTCCAAGTCTCAGACACCGATAAAAGTGATAAATGTGCACAAGGATTAAAGACTTGTCAAAGTCCTGAAAGCAAGAGGAATCTCCCATCATTAGATGAGGAGGCAGGTGGCTAAAGATCAGGAGATCCGGAAGATTTTCCAAGAGAAAATGGCAATATTCATGAATTCATGAAGAGCGGAGTGAATCCAGACCGTTGGATCTAGAAGGGACACATGGATGAGATCCACTCATTTCGGGGAAGTGGTGCTTTGGAATAAATCATAGGAGACAAAGCAGAAGACTTATGAAGGCCAAAGTATGAATAGATCAGAATTGTTGATTTAAGAGAATGACAGGGACTATTGATCCTTGTGCCATTCGAGTTCGTTGATTCAGAGTTCAAGGACATAGGATTTGGTTGTTGTGGATAAGAAAAATTCTGAAGATGAAGCACCTTTGATGGTTTATCCCCAGGCCAAAGCCAAGGTCACATGATAAAAGGGGCCTAACAAAGAAAACTAGGGCTGCCATCAAATTTCTTCAAAGCGACCAAGAAAAGAGCTGCGTGGTTGATAGGGATAGCACTTTGGAGAAAGAGGGACCTGTGAAAATTGAATTGGGTTCCAACAGGGAGTCAAAGAGTTGATATGACTCAGAATACTGAAAAATCTAAGACCGGGAGGTCGCACATCCCCGAGAGGGGAGGGTGTTTCTTCAAGAGTGGTATGGAATCCATAGAATTAACTTATGTAGGCAAGGAGATAGAGTGTGATTCTCTTTGGAGACTATTTCAAGGTTTGCAATAGATGGTAGATAGCCAGGTGGGATGAAGGTGAATAAATATGGTTGTTGAAGGCCATAAGCGTGGTTGAAGAGAGGACTTCCCACGGAAAAGCAAAGAGGAAATAGACATGGAGCTCAATGAAATCAAAGAAGATATGGAGAAGCTAGCATTAAAGATGCAGAAAGAGTCAAAGGTATGTTGGGGATATGAGTGGCCTTTGAGAAGGACAACCAAGTGGCCTATTCAGAAGTTGTTGGCCAAGAGGCAGCAACAGGTGTTAAAAAGGTGGTTGAGACATGCTGAAAATCTCAGTGGCGAGGCAAAGAGATCTGGAAAAGGTATCATAGATTTCTATGTGGTCCATGAGAAGGGATCAATTGATCTCATAAACTGCCAGGAGGGAAGAGGAGACATCCTATTTTTCCAGGTGGGAAAGAGATAAGAAATGATCTCAATTGAGAGTTCATGTCAGGAAGGGGTGTTGACAGATGGGAAGAAGGTAGAGTAAAGGCCTCACCCATATGAATATTCATGTGGAACTACAATCTGTGTGAATGAAGACGATGAGAAGTTAAATACTTCCACTGCCGAGGAGGAGAATCAGAGTAGCATTATGGTCATTCGGAGAGTTGATATATTCCTTCCAAGAAGCCAAGGAGAGGCTAGAATATTTGTTGCATAAGTAGCAACAAAAGGATAGCAAGTTGAGACTATCATGGAGGAGAAGGAGTCAATATTGAAGTCTTCCCCAATAGAAGAGGAGCAACCGAATGAGTCACTCACTCAGTGGGAGATGGAGTTGAATATGCTAGAGGATTGGTTGGACAGTTTGGAACTAGAAGGTGGCTGTCAGGAGATAGACATACCATAGGATACATGCCAACATGAGGGGCAACTGGAGGAAGCTGGAATGGAACCAGCAGAGGAACTGACAGAAGGTGACCTATTAGAGGAGATAGTCGAGAAGCAGTTTAGTAAGGAACCTGCGGAATTGGAGTCTAAAGTAGAGTGGCCAATCAGTGTCACAAGATATGAAGGTAGCACGGGGGACCAGGTTGGTATGCTCTTCGACTGGCATAAATAGTAGAGCAACTGGAAGAAGTGATACAGGAGATAAGAGAGTTGATGGTGAATTCAGCAGAAGATGTTGTCAGCAAGGAGAAGTTGAACATAGGAGAACATGCACGAGCAGAAGGGAAGATGAAGAAACAACAACAATAGAATAAGTGAAACATAGGAGCAGGAGGACAACTCTAGGAGAAAGTTTGGGATCCAGGAGGATTTTAACAAAGCTAGGAAGCTCATGAGAAGGATCTCATGAATTTTCAAAGTAATGGAGTATGATGCAGGAGCATCGCTCCACCTTGGCATGCGCCAAATGGTTATCACATTGGTGCGCATTCAAGGAAGGGAGAGGTGTTTCCCTCTCATTTTTCCTTTGAAAGTTTAAATTGTAATTAAGGAAATTAATGTTATCAGGATGGAAGGGCCAATTTGTACTTTCTCACTAGTTGTAGATGAGGTCATCTTAAGTGGATGACATGAGGAGGGATCTGTATTTCATTCAAATCAGTTTTCCACTCATTGTAATATGCCTCATTTGTCAGGCATTTTGAATCATGGTGATTAGACACCACTAGCGTATTTTCGAGGGAAGCTCGTCGAGCCCCTCTTGTATAAATATTTGTATTTTATGCCCAAGTAGAGTTCTGATAGTTGTTGAGAGGCTACTGAAGATTAAGTTAAAATTATTGTAAGCCAAGAGTTCTGATAGTTGTTGAGAGCCGAGACTCAGTTGCAGTCTGGACTCATATATTGTAATTGACATTCTGTCATTAATAGAAAAGAACAGATTCCACTATATGCAATTCCCTTTGTAATGGATTTTTTCTTTATGATTGTCAGTTATGTTTGTTTATGATGTAGATGTGTATGTTAGAGTTCATATGCAGGGATAGAGATAGAACCCTCTATCTGTGAGTTGACTGAATTAGTTATGGTTCTTTAGGCTAAGTGCAAGGAGTGCGCAACAGAGGGTTGAAACTCTGTGAGCTGATGCAAGGAGTGCGTGTCTGAAATCTTTCGAGTCAAAGGAGAATGTGTTAGGGGGGCACACCAGAATAATTCACAGACTCAAGGGAGAAACTCAAGGTTGTTGAATACCTTGCAGGAAATCCTATGCAAGAGAAGGTGTAGCACAGAGTTGTCAGATACTTTGTAAGACTCTACCAGGAAGGAATTGAGTAAGTGACAGCGCGCACAAGACCAAGACATTATGGAGTGTTGGAGACATTGAAGAAAACCTAGAGTTGTTGAACACTCTGAGGGAAGAAAGCTCTGCAGGTGTGCATTGAGCAGAGGTAAGAGTTACCCTGGAAAACCTGAAAGGACTTTAAGAATTCAGAAGTAAGACCTCTGTAAGGAGTTCATTAGGCCAACACTTAGACAAGTGTTGCAAGAAGTCATTTGGAGGCTTGATAGAGCACAAGGATTGCACCAAAGACAAAGTGAGTTCATCTCACAAGATTGGGAGAAAGAGCGTCGAGTTGCCAAAAGGGCACTAGAAGATCTGTAGAAGGACGTTGGAGAGCCGAGAATCCTTCAGTTTTGAGCCAAGCAAAAGCTAAAAATAATTAGCGTTGTCACGTGCAAAATTCTGGAAGGAGTGTAGATAAGTCTGAGAGAATTCCAAGTATTGGACAATGAGAAAAGTGATAAGTGTGCACTAGGAGTAAAGACTTGTCGAAATCCAGAAGGAAAGAAGAATCTCCCATTGTCAGAGGAGGAGGCAGGTGGAGAAATATCAGGATATCTAGGAGTTAGAGCTCTGAAAGATTTTCCAAGAGCAAATGGAAATCTTCGCGAAGTCATGAAGAGCGGAGTGAATCCAGACCATTGGATATGGAAGGGACACATGGAGGATATCCACGCATTTCAAGGAAGTGGTGCTCTGGAATAAATTAGAGGAGAGCAAGCGGAAGACTTCTGTAGGCCGGAGTCTGAATAAATCGTAGTCATTGATTTAAGAGAGTGACGAGGACCGTTGATCCTCGCGCCATTCAAGTTCGTTGATTTGATGTTTGGGGACATAGGACTTGGTTGTTGAGGATAAGTCGAATCCCAAATCCGAAGTGCCTTTTATGGTTTATCCCTGGGCCACAACCGAGGTCACATGATAAAAGGGGCCTAGGACAGAGAACTAAGGCCGCCACCAACTTTCTTCAAAGGGGATAAGAAGAGAGTCACGAGGTTTATATGGCCTGCACTTTGGAGAAAGAGGGACTTGTGAAAATTGAATTGGGTTCAAACTCGGAGCCTAAGAGTTGAACCGACTCAGAATATTGAACGATCCAAAATGGAGAGGTCACGTAGCCCCCAGAGGGGAGGGTGTTGTGTCAGTTCAAGCAAAATAGGTATACTTGGAACTAAAGCAATCAATGTTGGAGAGTCAAGTGTAACATGCACAGGTGAAGGAAGTATCCATGTGTAGTAGGAGTAATTGAAACTTGGCATGTATATAAAAATGTAGATTGTACAATTGGGAAAACAAATATGGAAAATATTCTTCATATTTCTTAATTTTTTATTGTTATATGATGGTGCAACTCTACAAATCGAAATATTTTCTCAATAAAATACTTGAATAATTGCAAAACTAGAGAAGTATTCATTGGAGACATGATGTTTTTTTACAACACATGTTTGAATAAAGTGAATAGATCACACAAAATCTTGCATGCTGATATGATAGATGAAAATTGCAACATGACATTTGCATTGACTATTCCTACACACCTTATTGAAATACATGAGAAAAAAATTGTTACCGGAGCTAGAATATCTATTAAAAATTTCAAAATTCTACCAAAAAGAAGCTACAAACATGGTGATTGCAATCAGGTGGGTTAATGGGCCTTATGAAGTCCCCTTCCCATTTCTAAAAGGCCTATAGTGTGACCAGCGAGTGTAGTGGAAATTCATCCATCCTGGAGGGTCGTCTCGTTTACCTTGAACCAATTGCTCATTAACCACTAACAACAGACGTAAAGGTAGCATAAGAGATAGAGGTACATGTGGCAGTAGATCTCGTTACAAAGTTATTGGTTACAGTTCCAATTCTAGTTGCATGAGAAGATTAAGATTAAGTAGCAGATTCAATTGACCAGGTCTCATTGGTAGCATAGCTTCAGTACAAGTATTCATGCAATCATAAAGAAATTCATTCATTCAATCAGGAAGATCAATCACTAAGTAGACACAACTACCTCAGGAACTTATAACTCAATCAACAATTGTTAGATACTTTTTTTAACATAGTGAATAAAAGAAATCAATTAGATTCTCTTTATTAAGTGCATTGGCTCTTTCTCTTCATTAGGCTCATTAGGTTAAAAAGGAACATAAGCACATGGAGTTTTCTCTAACTCATAGCTGCGGTTTTCTCTTCATTAGGAACATTAGGACATTAGGAGGTTAGTTAGCTTCATTAGGAGCATAAGGAAGACATAGATTAGTTTTCTTCATTCAGACAACATGACTATTAGTTCTATTCATTAATTCAACATGACTAGTTACATGGGTTAATTCAATTTATTCTCTATAAAAAGGAGGAAAGAAGCCCCATACATACATTTCTTCATTATATTAAACATCCATAAAAGACACCATACATCCATTTCTTCATTCTCTAAACCGCCAATAAAGAGAAAGCCAGGAATCTAGTATGTAAAGTTAGGTCAAGTGAAGAAACAAGGAGGTGGTCCTAGGTTTCTTATAAGTGACTGGCATAACTAACATGAAGTGATTACAATATCCCTGAGCCCTTGTTGTTCCTTCATAGTTGATGGCTTCTACTAAGATGACAATGTGTCTTAATAACAATCTAATGAATCTAATTCTGAAGTGATGGAAAGGCATATTATAAAATGTATTCTTACCTTCTACCTTAATATAAAGAGATGCTTCTCTAATTCCTTTCTAATCATAGAAGATCATACCTAACCTTAAGGATTCTTACTCACTAATACCTATATTCTAATACCTTACTTCTTTTTTCAAGGTCTAAGATTCCTAATACCTATGGAACCTTTATTTATAAAATAAAGGAAGAAATATTATACCTTAAGAAGAATCAACCAGATAAATTGTTGTTGCAACTGCCTCTATCTATGCTTCTAAGACAAAAGTAAGAAAGACTTATGTGTGTTAAGATGATCTAAGTAATGAGGTATTATTTGACGAGCGTGGGGATCCTACCTACAACTTTTTATGTTGCATGCCTACTAACCCAACCAGGAAAGACTAAGTCGTTATCCAGAAAGGACCAGGAACTAGTATCGATCAAACCACCCAAAGCTACACGAGTCCCACTTAAGACGAAGATGCCAAAAGCCTAGGCCACCAAGACATGACCCTTTTCACAACCTTTAGACTTGAAACAGAGGCCTTTAGCCAATCACAACACACTAAATCTACCAAAAACATCACAACATTACAATTTGCTACACGTTGTTGTTAATATGTCGATTCACTATTTGAGATCAGACACTAAGGAAGGTTGGGTCCTCAGGGGGATAGAGAGACATGCAGGGAGGTCAAGCAGGTGTGCCAGCATGGGTGATCCTTAGCAAACATTCCCTAAAAGAAAGAAGACACCACCCCGGTTAGTGATTCTATATGGCTGGAAGAATTTAGAGGTAGGTTCACTTCGAACATGATTTTGACAAAGAGGGGGAGGGAAAAGCATGCTAAAGGCGGTGCTTAGATTATTTTGGATATTCACTTATATAATGAAATCATTCAATTATTACTTCTTTTGTTACTTGGGAAATTTATTATCAGATTATTGCTGACTCGGACAAAAGAAACTTGAAGGTCAAAGAAACATGACACGGGATAAAAACAAATGGCTGGCTTGCTTCAACTTAGATATACCCCCTCCATACCTGATGTCGCCTTATAGATTTGGTATTGTTGCTTCCCTGATACCTTTGACCCTCGACCCAACAATTGATCCCCAGTAAGTACCGATTCTCGGTTACCAATACCCGAGACACCCTACCCCACTGCAACAGTCGCTTGCCACAGGGAGGTCATTGGCTGGACAAATCCAAGAAAATTGAACTCATCAACAGCAGTCTATTACAGTCAACCAATAAAGAGAGCCTTTGTAAAAAATGTCATCAATGGATGCAGTGATGACTTTCCAACACAAATAAGTTCAAAAACCAAAATACAAAGAAAAAAAAGACAAAGGGGAGAAATCAATACGAATGTCCAGTCTTCCTCCAATCCTTAGCCACATAAGAGATCCTCTCTGGAAAAATAACACAACAAAAGAATATAAACAAAGAAGAGAGTAATGACAGGTGTGTTGGAGGTGATCGTAGAGAGAAACCAAGTCATGTCAATCTTGAATGCAGACATGCAGTCTCAACAAAAAATGAAATGAAACCCAAATATAAACAATTTGCAAGATCCAATAAGTACATGAGATGTTGATAATATATAGATCAACAGTCTAGAAATACCCTATTGGGTATCCTAGAGAATTTCTAAAATCTAGGATATTACATAGGATGTCACAAGAGAATAAACAATGAGTCCTTGACGTTGTAAAACACTCAATACAAAAATAACAAAAGGAAAATATGCATAGACAATGTTAGTGTCAAAAATAGAAAGGTAGTTTAGAAATCAAGGTCAGTGGTTGATGTCTCAAAAATTGGACCATATGCCCGCATGAAACTACAAATTATTCTACAAGAGATGCTCTTTTCAATTCAATTTCAGACCAAAAGTTACAAAACATTAAATTGAAGAAGAGAATAAGTGAGCTTGAGGAGGTACTGAATCCCAAGAAACTATTTTCATAGCCATTGGTCATACTCTTGGTAGAACAAACTCCTCGAAGTACTCTGGGAACCTCAAAGACAATCAAGAAAGAACTTCAATTGTTGAATAGAGTTAGAGGTTATGGTGTTGACAATATTAATAGAATACTTGAGATAATCAGATAGGCATGGGAGGTCAGTACCAACCTATGTAATATTTCACAAAGGATTACAAATTTTACTGAATATTTGCAAACAAATCTGCAGCATGGTGAAGCCTACTGTAAAAATGAGCTAAAATATTTGATCATATGAGTCACCACTATGAATGAGCATCAAATAAATCAGTAGGGAATTCCCTCAAACAAAAGAATAAATCAAATAAAGGAATGTTGGGAATCACGAGAAAAGACGTTGCAAGATGTAATTGATGCTTGCAAAAAAATCAATAAAAAGAGAGGAGATGCTATTTTAAAATCATTTTCTACTATTCAAGAACTGCACTGCCCATAAATTTCAAAAATTCAACTATAATTGCTAAAGAAGAACTTGATAGTCACTTGGCCACAATGAAGACCTCAGTATCCAACGACTTCGACAGTATCAAGGAATTTCCTTTTGAAGAAACAATCCAATGGCTTGTTACATTTGTTAATGACAACGAAGACCACTTCTCTGTCAATTTCCACATGAAACTCTATGTGACTAATTTCAAATATGAATTTTTTTTTCTATTGATCTAACAATAAAACCCTATTTTTTATCCTTGAACAACTTTACATTGAAATTATTGACTGAAAATATATGTAGCGGAAACACAAAGATCGGAGATGAATCATCAATACACATGAGACACAATTTTAGTTATGTAATATTTTTATCATGATAAATATTGAGGGAAATACTATCCCTCCTGGCCAATATAATATCACCAAAGACTAAGGACAACCTTGTCCTCCAAGGTCACCAAAATTGGCAACAACCTTGTTCTCCAATAACCATACAAATCAGAAAACCAAGCCTCAAAAATATTACAGATATATGATTTTCCCATGAATATATTGTAGACCAATTATACGAACTACTAACATCACCTGTCAACCTGTATGAATTTGTAACTACTCAGAAAAATCAGATATGCAATTCACCTTATTGACAACCCACAGACATACATTGTTTGATCCACTACAAATTGTGTATGCCCTATACGTGATTTTTCCTTCTACAACCAATGTATATACACAATTTTTCTTATTGCAAACCGTGTATTGTACAAAAAATTCATTCCACACTGAGACCTTCTTCGCTTCTCTCTTCAAGGCCAGATTCTCCACCTTGCAGACTTTCCCTTTGCTGAGATGACCAATACTCCTAGAACAAGTGAAAACTCACTTATGCTATCTTTATCATGTCTCCACACACTCTACATGATATGTCTTGTGACTTGTCGCAATAACCTCTCTCTTTTATATACAATGCATAGGGGTCAATATAGAAGGCCCCCCACAATTCAATAACAAATTAGGCTTTCCTTGTGGGTGTAAGGGACCAACAAAATCCCACAAAGCCCATCACCAAACCCATGAAGCTCCCACTGAAATCTAATGGGATTTTTACCAAACCAAAAGTGTGATTTGGTTCCCACGATGATTCCTACATGCCCAACTTCTATGGTCATGTGAGAATACCCCCCTAAAGCTACAAAAATCAACACTCTTTCTTAGCGAGGAAGGTACTTTCACCACACTCCATAAGTGTGAATTACTCATGATGCTACCAAAACATAAAAACTCTCTCTTAGAGAGGGAGACATTTCATCCTCCATGATCACCTAGAAGTAGGTTTGTATCCCATATAAGATCCCTGGCCACAACTTCTCTTCAATCTACTTGTTTCTCCCTTTGTCATCAAAACAAATCCTTTTCTCCAATTCTCCGGATTGGCTATATCCTTGGTCACTAAAGAAAATCATGTTTTCTAGCATGATCCCATCCTCGAAGACACCCTAATACTAGAATCCTCTTGCCTATGAAACTCTAGTGCAACCTTCCTAGCCATTTGAACCCATGACATCATCCTGACAGTCTTACAATATTTCAATCTCCCATATGGACCTAAAGGTTGGTTCCCACTGAATGACTAACTCTTCCTTTGATCTCCTAACTCCCTTTGGAATCATATTCTATCTGAATCCATTGACCCTCTTTGAATTCAAACTCCATCAAAGTTTACACAACCTCTGTAGTTACCTGCTCCTTGTCTAATGTCCTCTACACGGTCCTAGGATGATTCTCCTCCCCACTAGATCCTGAGGGATGAATCCGTCTAAAATATTTCTCCCTATTAGCCTTTACTACTAGTGGAGCTACCTAATCCCTTTATACCTGTGTTGTTGGTGGAGCTTCCTACCTCACCACTGGTGGAACTACATTATGCCTCTATGCTACTGTTGGGGACACCTACCTCACCACTAGTGGAGCCACTTTCTCCTCCTTATCTATCACTCTACTCCTATTGACCAAAACACACATGTGTTTGCCCCTTTTCCTAACTACAAGAACCATCGCTTATCTAAAGCTATATTGTCTAGGGAAAAAAAATAAATGTCCATCTCAAAATAACATGAGGTACCCCTTCATCTCAATCTCCAATACTGAGATGACACTCCTCCTGAGTTATAACACATTTCACACCCTCAACAACTCTCTTGACTCCAATTGGAACGATATTGTACTAGATCCTTGTACTACATGCTTGGCTCCCCCAACCAAGATCAGAGCCAAACTGAAGGAAAGACTATTTGCAAGAGAAAAACGTCACTACTGCAGCACCTGCAAATTAGGGTTTTGAAAAAGTATCTATTTTCAGCCCCCTAACCTCCTAGAAAGTTGCACCCTCCCCCCAGGATCAATTTGGCACCTAAAGCGCACCTTTTCAGTGGCTGGATCTCCCAGAAAGTGAAACCCTAGTTTCACAAAAGTACCAGAAGTACCACAAAACCAGTACCAAAAGTACCAGAAGCACCAGTCCAGAAATCCGTAGATCAAATTTGACGGGGTAAAAGTTGGATTTTCTCAGATCTAAGGACACCAGGCTACTTGCCTCAGCCAAGCGCATGAAAACTCATGTGAACTTTGGCATAGAAGATTGGCCCACATCAACTACAAGGTGTTACCATACATATGAAAAGCTGTCACAGGTTTACCAGAACTCAAGGTTGATCAGGAAGGCATATGCAATGGATGTGCGCAAGGGAAGAACATCAAGAACCCTTTTCCAAAGAGGGACAACAAAGCAGAAGGAGCATTGGAAATCATCCATTCAGACGTGTGTGGCCCAATTCCATCATCCTCGATTAGCAGGTATGTATACTATGTATCATTTATTGATGATTATTCTCATAAGACCTGGATATATTTCTTAAAATCTAAAGATGAAGTATTCAGTAAACTCAAGGAATTCAAAGCCTTGATAGAGAATCTTTCTGAAAGAAATATTAATATACTCAGGTCATATAATGGAGGATAATATACCTCAAAGGAGTTCGTAAACTTCTGCAGAGATGTTGGGATCAAGAGGGAACTCACTACTCCCTATAATCCTCAACAAAATGGTGTAGTTGAAAGGAAGAATAGAACAATTATGGAAGCTGTGAAGACCATGATTCACAATCAATATCTTCCTATGTGCTTATGGGCAGAAGCAACGATGGCAGTTGTTTATGTGCATAATAGATTATCCCATAGTGCACTTGGGTTCAAGACCCCAGAAGAAATGTTCACCGGAAAAGAGCCAGAGGTAAGCCATCTCAAAATATTTGGCTGTCCAGTGTTTATCCATATACCGAAAGAGAAAAGAAACAAGATAGAACCCTCCGGAAAGAAGGGGATATTTGTGGGATACTGTGAGGTATCCAAGGCCTTCAGAATCTACATACATGGTCACCACCATATTGAGATCAACAGGGACATGACCTTTGATGAAGAAGCAACACTTAAGAAATTGAGAATATGTCAGCTTCAAGAAGTATATGAAGAGGAATCTGTAAATCCCAGGACTACAGAATCCATGAGGGAAGTTCCTAGAGCTGCAGAACCTGTAAGGGAAGTCGTAACTTCCTCTGATGAGGAGACTCCTGAAGATCATGATATAAAAAAAGTTCAAGAACCTCCTCAAATGACCTTCTCCCATAAAAGAAAGCCTGATTGGGCAAGAGAGCTTATTCAAGATGTAGAGAAGTATAATGTTCTAGAAGGAACCACAAGATAGGTGAAAAGACCAAAGCCATTCTCCAATTACATGGCTTTGATGTGAAATCTACTTGATGAAGAACCCAGATGCTTTGAAGAGGCCATCCAAAATAAGGAATGGGCAGATGCCATGATAGAGGAATACCAATCCATAATAAAGAATGATGTATGGGAAATAGTTCCCAGACCAAAAAGTAAGGATGTGGTATCATCAAAATGGCTCTTCAAAATAAAACATGTTGCTGATGGAAGTATTGAGAAATATAAAGAAAGATTTGTCGATCGTGGATTTTCCCAGAAGGAAGGTATCAACTATGAAGAGACATTTGCTCCTATGGCCAGATACACTTCAATCAGAACCATTATATCTCTTGCTGCCAAGATGAAATGGAAGTTGCACCAGATGGACGTGAAGACAACTTTCCTGAATGGTGTCATCGAAGAGGAAGTGTATATAGAGAAACCCCAAGGATTTGAGGTTGAAGACAGGAAGTCTCATGTCTGTCGATTGAAGAAATCCTTATACGGATTGAGGCAAGCTCCCAAAGCTTGGTATGGCTGTATAAACAGTTTCTTGATGAGCTTGGGCTTTACCAAGAGTAAAGCCGACTCAAATCTCTACTTCAAAATTATGGATAATGAACCAGTAATACTATTACTGTA
>JZKD02S2199373.1:985314-999481 GCA_000966675.3 Picea glauca | reverse complement strand
AGAAATTTTGGAAAGAATTTTCACAAGAAAAAATAAAAATTCTCATGTGTTATATTGCATGTAGATGAACAACTATTCCAAAATAAATCCTTGAGTATCGAATATGGTGGTTATTTACCCCGATAATCTCCTTTCTCTATTGGGGTAGTTAATTCCATAAGATAAAAATGATTTTTTTTTTGCAATTTTTTATTTCTTTTAGTATTTACATTTTTTATCTTATTATGAGTCCGCAGAGAAATATATTTTAATCAATTACTTACTAAACCTTTACAATTCCATGAGAGTGTTTGAAATATCTCTTATATAAATAAAGGCTACAAGGCAGCTTAGTCCCTTCGGAGTTAGTTGCTTGAAACAATGTAAAGTGTTTGCAAGCAAGAAGATTTATGATAGAACTTTGTAAGAATAAGAAAAAGGGTAAAGTGTTCAGCCTGGAGTAAAACTTATTAAGTTATCATATGCAAGAAACAATGTAAATAGGTGAAATGGTCAAACTTAGTAAGTTAGCATATGCAGAAGAAATGTAAATATATGAAATTTTTAATGGGCAAGTTAGTATGCGGTGGAAGCAATGTAAAGGCGTTGTAGGTAAGAATGGGAAACAACAATCCTGGGTAGATTTCTGCACACTAGAGATGACATTTAACTTTTCTAATAAGTAATGGAAAGATGAAAATTTGTCAAAGATTTGGACATAAAGGCCATTAAGCTTGGTGCATAAAAGCCAGTAAAAATGACTATGTGCACGTGTTGATAAGAAGAAATGACCACCCACCAACTAAGAGGGAGAGTCTAGTCCGAGGTTGTCTAAGTAACCTAAAACATTTGAGGTAACTCATCCTGATGGGTTTAACACCTCTGGTAGATAAGGAGATCTAACCTGAGCTATAAAAAATAAAAGAACTAACTATTTTATAACAAATATATACTATTTACATGTATCTACATAATTTACAATACATTAAGGTACTAGATTTATGAGAAATCTCATGAAACTAATAAGTTGGAAAGGGAACTAAAACCGAGGAAAAATTATAATTTAAGAAAATTGAATATACTATACTAATTCTACTTTAAATTCACTAACTAACAACTAAATCAAAACTTAACCTAATTATAAATGTGATTTTAAATCATGATAATAATTTAAGTCTAATGAACAAAGCATTTAGACTAAATGATAAGACTTATGATTCACATTCATTAAACTAAATCAAAGAAACAAATTTACTAACCTATATAGGCTTGGAGCGAAATAAGTCAAGTAGTTGTGTCTTCGTGTGTGAAATCTCTTCCAACAACCTGTTTGTTGAGTAAAAACTATGGCAAACAACAGTGGAATTCAAAAATAAAACACATCTAAAGAAAATAATTCCAATAGAATATTGAGGTTTTAATGCAGGTACATAAAGTACAACTAATAAAATCTGATTCTTTATGAAACAATATAATTATTCCGCTCAAAGGAAAACAATCACATTGACAGTATAGATCACTGCATGAATATACCATACAAGTAAACTTTATATGCTATAACCTATGTGATAAATTGATTTATATCATAAAAAAACCTTAATTGTTGGGACAATAAACTATTGAATTTAAAGTTAAACTAAGTGAATATAAACGCTAGTGATATCAGTGCATGGATAAAATAGACAAAAGCTAAGTTTAATCAACACCATATTATTGCAATAAGAATTGAAACATGTCATTCCATGAAAGATATTATATTGAAGCGTAACAAAAATTTCCTCACAAGAGTAAAACTTGAGGCAATCTGGAACATCACGTTCTTCTCTAATATTCACTTCTCCATTATCCCAAAATTTTCACCATGTTCGTGCCTCTTAAATACATGACTATTTAAACAGTAGTATGGATATATTCTCATATTAACATGATAGAGTCGGATCCTTCAAAAATAGTGTAGTTTAAATAGAAAATACTGATCTCTACTCATAGCATAAAAAATTCATAAAAGGATAATTCTATCCAACAACTTGTCAAAAGTTTGTTGGGATGATAACAAAAAATCAATACTTCTCCCTTTCAAAATAATTCTAATGCTAATTAAAACAAAAGTAATCTTCGATGATATCAAACGGTCTTTGATGACAGCATCAGTGATATCCCTCCATTGTTTAGAGACCTGAAAAAAAAACAAAATCAATTAAAAGTCTCATTATGCTTAATTATAAAGACTAGCTACACAATCTATGATTATGTAGCTAGTCTTAAAACATAATAAAATCAAAACAAATCTAAATCTTTATTAAAATAAAATAAAAATTAAAACAAGACTAAAATAATGATTTTCATTACGAAAAATTATGTATTGGAAATCGAAGAGGCATGCAATTGGGATTCAACAATGATATTTACATTGGTAGAATTTTTGACAACAGTGGTTGGAGAATTCTTTGGATTTTCCTAATTATCTCATTGTTTTTCCTTTGTATTTGATCAAGGCGTATTTGCAGGTAAGTAAAAGTTGCATAATACATTTTGGCTCGAGATTGGTAGCTAAGACAATTTTTTAGGTCTAGTTCAGGGATGGAATGTTGGTGATTCTTATCTAAGTGTTTCTCTATAGAAACATTCCCCTATAGAGAAACCCCAATGCATGCCAGTCCTTCAAACCCGTGAAGAAATGGATGTAAATTATAAAACAATTCTTACTGGGTCTGAAGAAATGAATGTAAATTATAAAACAATTCTTACTAGGTCTGATCCTCTACTCCATGTTTTCTATTTATGTCTCCACAAGAGGAATCGTGATCCTCTATGGTCATAGGCTCAATCAAAACTGTTTGTGAATTAGAGTTGTTTCCTGACAACCTTTGACCTATATTTTTGTTATTAAAATGAACCCCTTCCTTACCTTGAACTTGCTTTCCATGCTTACTGAGCTAGAGATTGGTTTCTAGGCATGTAGACTTAATCCTTGTAACTTTCCTCAAATGATCTAAGGGATTCTCCTTCAATTGGTCAATGATTGATTCTAGGTTTTGAACTTGCACTAGTTTTCCCTTAGCCTTGATTTGAGTAAAACGAGAAATAGGGGAAGGAATTAATTGATTTAAATGAGGAGAGGAAATATCTGACTCCTGCGTAACCCTTGACACCTGAAAACTAGTGTGAATATCCAAGATGAAGGTGGAATATTACACAAAATTCTACAGAACCTTTACCTCAACCAAAACAAAAATTATGAGAAATTACTCTTTAGAAAATGTGGCATATATCTGTTATAGGTTTATTTATGCAGAAACTTCCCACATGGATAGTAATCAAGCCCATTTTTGAGATGCGTTTTTAATGGTTTTGTCTAACTCTTCGTCGTTTGGTTAGAATCCATCCTACACAATTATCTTTCTTATGCAATTATGGGTAAGTAAACCTCAGGTTTATTGGGTTCGATCCTTACTACAGTGGCCATCAATTTCTCTGTAAATAAGTGGAGGGAAAGGGAAAACGAGTCAGGAAACAAACACACCTTTCCAATAAATCAAACAATATTTGTAACATGTAAGAGCTATCATGAGTAATCTAGAACAAACTTAGATACCTCATTCTCATGGCCGAGGCTAAAATCGTGGAATATGGCGAATGATATGAACTTGCATGTCACCTAAAATGTTGATGAGGTTCGAGATTTTTCACATGCTGAAGGACAACGAGGTTGTAAAACAAATGATCCATGTTCACCTGAGAGATTGCCACGAGCCACTGCATGGGCCATTGCATCCTGGTCGTGAGAATAGGTAAAATCATTTAAGGGTTTGAGGAATGATTAAGTCAGGTTGAAAATCATAGTCGTGGAGATATCATGACATGGTCCAAGTATAGAGTAAAAACCCCTACCGAAAACCATAAACCAATAGCTCGGATGTATGTTTAAAGTAATTAATTCGAAAATCCATGGCATAATTTTTTTCTTTCGTCCATAGTTCCTCTAAAATATTTAAAGGGTCATTCAATATTCCTAAAATGATTCCTAGTAAAATAAATTTAGAATTAGAGGATATAGAGACTTAAGAAATATTTTGGAGGATAATTAAGTTTCCAATTAATTAAAACCCTAAGGAAAAATGGTATCCTCTTATAACCGATACTAGGAAATGAAATAAATAGTTCATTGATCAAAGCGAGACATGTAAGATGATACTATTCAAAGAATTCACCAAACAAATTCTTTGAGAAATATCTTTAATTTCATGCTTCGTAGTCATGAAATTAAATTAAGGATAAATATGAAATCATGATACAACCATAACCCACTCAAACCACAAAAACGACAGAAAATAAGCATCTAAAAAATTGTAAAGTAAAATGATTATTTAAAATCAACCAAAATCACTAAAGCAATATCTTTTTACAAAGAATATATCAATTTGATGAAGATAACATAATGAACAACGAGAAATTATATTTTTACAAAGAATATATCAATTTGATGAAGATAACATAATGAACAACGAGAAATTAAGGTAACTTTGTATTTCAAAGAATAATAATAGGGTATTAGTTGGGGAAACCAACAAATGGCAACTCATTGGTGAAGAAGTTATCTCTACATTGATTGAAAACACATCACCAAGAGGAATAAAGGTAAGAGAGGAATAAAGGTAAGAGATACCAAGTTGTCACGTATTGGAATTACTTTTATAAAATCCGTTATTTGATCTACATAGTATTGTTATCATTTATGTAGATATATATAGATAAATGTTACAAATGTTCATAGTTTAGAGGAGAAGGGTTTTGTAAAGAATTAAAATATGCATAATTGTTTCATCCATGGATCATGACAGTTTTGAGAAAGGACTTCAATACCATAGGCAATTCCACTGCTGCTAGAAGACGTCCATATCCTCAACGGGGTTGCCTTTTAACCTATCTGATTGCTTTGATCCCAACAAATAGTTTAAGAGCACATGATGTATCATTCACAGAATTATTAATTTTTATTCTTTAGGAATTTTGGTAACTAAATGAGAGTCACTGCTCTGTCTTGATGACCAGTTAGTAGATGTGTCATCCACATGAATTCATGTATGTGAACAAGTCGGCTCATGATGAGACCTCTTGTCCTTTAGTTGGGAATACTGAAGACCACTACCCTGGCTTGGTGACCGGAGATGGTAATGTCACTTATGTAAAATTTCTATGGTCATGATGGATCGAATTGTGATGAGACTTTCCAAACCTCAATTAGAAACTGTATTCTTCATTATTTTAAGCTCAGAGGTGATTCGATCAAAAAATTTGATTGTATTCTCTGAATATGAGATTGTCTATAAGATGGGGAAGAAGATACAAAATGTCCCTTAAGGACTAGGATGGCGTAAAAAGTCTTATGAGAGTCATGATAATCAAAGATTAGTCCAACTTTTAGAGCAAATTCCTAACAAGTATTTAAAGGGAAAGAAGATTGGTAACAATCAAAATTAAAAATTGTCTATTAGAATTGCAATATATTTTATTTCGAAAACAGATTTGGCCTTTATTAAGTTATTTGGAGACTAGTATGTGGTATGATCTTTTGAATAAGATTTCCAGATGGTGATAAGTTTCAAACTACAGAATTATTGAAACAAAAATATAGACAAACACCAAAGAAAAAATACCCACTCAAAAACAAAGGACAAAAGTACACAAAAGACAAACCAAATAAGACTTATTAAAAGAAATCAAAACCAACCAATCAATAACTAATTTATAAAGCCAAAATCCAAGCTCAAATCAAACCAACATATCAAAAAGAATCAAAAGGTAGAACCAAGCTGATTAAAATCTTATATTTTAGCAGTTTCATTCCATAGGATAATGATCTATGACACGTTATTGTATTCAGGATTATTATTCAAAAGAAACAAGACTAATAAAAGAGATTGAAAGAAAACATAAAAAAATCCCTATTTAAAATAATTGCAGTTAGGCGTAGTGGAAAGTCACACCCAATAACTCTCATTTCATATTGTGGCTTGAAAGTGCAAAACCTTTACCTCTTTACTCTCTCTTTTAAAATGTTCATGTTTTAACAATGTCTAGGAACATTTCATCATGATAATGTATTTCAAAACATAAATGTTTAAGGAACATTTCATCATGATAATGTATTTCAAAACATAAATGTTTAAGGAAGATAGAGGGATTTAAAGATGACTCCCCTGAATCTACTTAGATCATGACTTTATTTGTGTTGTATATACCAACATCTCCATAACTTTATTATTCAAAAGAAAATATCAAAAAAAAAAATTAAAAAATCTACTCCTAACCTACACTAACTTATGCATAAATCAAAACACTAAGTGTAGTGGTATTTCCAGTGTAGCCACAAGAGCACCTTCAATCCTGTGAGGTACAAAAAATCAAAGGTTAGAATGAGAAGTGGAAATACGTGCAAATACAAAATAAATATGCCATACTTACGTACTAGATATTCATTTAGAAATACAGTAAGCATAACCTTACCATTCTTTCAGATATTTATGATATATGAATGCTCCAACCAATCTGAAATTATGTCATGATACATATCACAAAGGTATGGAAGAATGTAAGTGAGTTTGGAAAACTTGTAAAAGTTATGGGGACCTTACATAATCATTGGCCAAGAACGAAGAGCCTCATTCTCTTGACATTTCTTCATTTTTTCATAAATTTCTTCGCATGGAGGATATGGAAAAAACACGTTGTGCCTACCTCATATATTTTCCATAGGAAACAAAGTAAGCACAATTTTTCTTTTATTCTGAAAATTATTTAGATATGAATCCTTAAGCCAATATACGATCCAATCATGATATGTGCAGTATAATGGTTTTAAAGAATTAATAGAATAAAAATATTTATGATGAGAATAATGTACATAATTGTAATGGAAAGAATCTTTTAAAAGAATCTTAGTATGATCTATTTTAGAGATTACATCAAAATAATGAGAACTTATCATAGTTTAAATTTTAAAAGGAAGCATCTCATTCCTTTGATAATTTTCAATGACACGATATACTTCACAATCAATAAGTTTAGATGAACCGACTAGATCAAACACTGTTTTTCAATTAATACTGTGGTGATAACCAACAACAATACTTGATTGATTATAATCTTAAATCTCAAATAATTGATTACGATAAAAATAAGATTCTTCCTTAAACATAAATAGAGATAAATCAAAATAAGATAGAATTTGAAACCTATTTGAATCATTTCTTAATTTCCTTACAAACATATTTGAATCATTTCTTAATTTCCTTACAGACAGGTGATCAAAAGAAGTAACTGGTCCATGGAAGTAACTATTCTCTCCTTTATCTTCTATATAAAAATCATTATCATTTTGTAATTGATTATAATTTAATAATGCAAAACTATATTCA
The DNA here is from genome assembly GCA_000966675.3 of Picea glauca. Lineage (NCBI taxonomy): Eukaryota > Viridiplantae > Streptophyta > Pinopsida > Pinales > Pinaceae > Picea > Picea glauca. The sequence goes on along the minus strand of JZKD02S2199373.1, from coordinate 992,084 downwards.
GAATGATCTGAAACACGCGACTGCATAGCATAGTCATCAAATATATTAGGATACAACGAATAATATGTAGAAGAGTTAAGAAGATAAAATGCATCTCTTAAAGTGGTAGACATATATGATTTCAATTGTGTGATGGTTTATTCTCCTAGTATAAATTGATCAACCTCCACTGTATTCTCTCCTGAAATATCTTAACACGAATTATTAAAAGCATGTTCATTATGAAAGGGTAGACGTGAGAGAAAATCACAAGAATTATGATAATTGGATGATTCAATAATAAGTGGGGGATTAATAGTTTGACTAATGATGGAATCTCCTAATAGTTGATCTTGAACTTGCTCAAATGAATTAGGAGAATATTTAATGATAACATAATACAAATATTAGATTCAATTTATTTCTCTTTTGAAATAGTTGTAGTTTCTTGGATATTATGACAATTGTATTTATTTAAAGTTTATTTATCATCAGAAGAAGACATCGAAGCATTATCAAGAGGGAAAAATTCATCTTTCAAGATATCATGTTGCTCCTGATCTAAAAAAATGAAAGAATTTGACAAACAATGTTGTGTTTCTATAACTCTTGAGTTTTCAAGATCATCATAAAAGTTTAAATCAACCTGTGAATGAATGTTAATGTCTTATTCAAACTGGTTAACAATTAATTAATATTGTTCTTCTGAGAGAAAAATGAGATATTGAAACCATTCATAAATAAGAAACCATTCATAAATAAGAGGCATTTCCTTCAAAGGGAATCTAGTACAGAAATGTATGATCCTAATTGCAAAATATTCTAAGGATTCATCATTTTCTTTCCTAATACAATTCAATTCCTCACCTAATTTAGCATAATCAAAATTTTTAAAATCAGATAAAAACTCAGTTCCAAAATCAAACCAGGAATGAATTGAATTAGCTGGAAAAGATTCGAACCAACATTTAACCCAACCTCAAAAGGTGATAATGAACAATTTGCATACAACATTAGGATCAATGATATTATACTTTAAACATTTATAAAAAAAATTACAAACATGATCTTATGTGGATGTGCTCCCTTCTTTGTCGAATGTAAGTTATGAAAATAGATAAAGTGTCTTACTGAGAATTATAACATATGGGAGATTAAATACATGTTCCCATAAAAGAATTTGGGTGGGAGCCATTGTTGTCATATGACAATAAAGAATTCGGCTCTGATTTAGCTTGTCATCTAACTATTCCTTCAACATGTGGATGACATCACCGAAGGATAGATAATGAATAAAAAATAATTATGGGTGAAGAACTAAATGATTGAGACAAATGACTAGAAACATCTAATGATTTAATTTAGTCCCTCTTTCGAGTGCCATTTGTTGACGGGAAGAAATGACCACCCGCCAACTAAGAGGAAGATTTCGGTATGAGGTTGTCTAAGTAACCTAAGTCGTTTGAGGCAACTCACCCTGATGGGTTCACCGACTCTGTTAGATGATGAGAAGATCTAACCTAAGATACATAAAATAAAAGAACTAACTATTTTATAACAAATATATACTATTTACATATAACTACATAATTTACAATATATACAGGTACGATATTTCCGAGAAATATCATGAAACTAATAAGTTGGAAAGGGAACTAAATCCCAGGAAAAAATATAATTTAATAAAACTAAATATACTATACTAATTCTACTTTAAATGCACTAACTAATAACTAAATCAAACATTAATCTAATTGTAAATATGAATGTAAATCATGATAATAATATAAGTCTAATGAGCAAAGAATGTAGACTACATGATAAGAATTATGATTCACATTCATTAAACTAAATCAAAGAAACATATTTACTAACCTATCCAGACCTGGAGTGAAAGAAGTCAACTAGTTGTTTCTTCCTGTGTGAAATCTCTTCCAGGAAGAATTATGATTCACATTCATTAAACTAAATCAAAGAAACATATTTACTAACCTATCCAGACATGGAGCGAAAGAAGTCAACTAGTTGTTTCTTCCTGTGTGAAATGTGTGAAATCTCTTCCAGAAACCTGTTTTTTTGAGTAAAAACTATGGCAAATAGACATGGAATTAAAAAATACAAGACATCCAGGAAGAAAATAATTCTAACAAGGTATTGATTGAGATTTTATTGCAGATATAGAAAGAAGAACTAATAAGATCTAATTCTTTATGAATAAATAAAATTATTCCACTCAAAGAAAAACAATCGCATTGACAATATAGATCACTGCATGAATATACCATACAAGTAAACTTGATATGCTATAACATATGTGATACAATAATTTATATCATAAAAAACCTTAATTGTTGGGACAATAAACTATTGAATTTAAAGTTAAACTAAGCGAATATAAATGCTAGTAATATCAGTGCATGGATAAACTAGACAAAAGCTAATTTTAATCAACACATATTATTTCAAGAAGAATTGAAACATATCATTCCAGGAAAGATATTATATTGAAGCATAACAAAAATTCTATCACAGGACTAAAACCTGAGGCAATCTTAAACAACACGTTTTTCGCTAATATTCACTTGTCCATTATCCCAAATTTTCACCATGTCCGTGACTCTAAAATCCATGAGTATTTAAACAATAGTATGGATCGATTCTCATATCGACATGATAGAGTCGGATCCTTCAAAAATAGTGTAGTTTAAAGAGAAAATCCTGATATCTACTCATAGCAGAAAAATTCCATAAAAGGATAATTATATCCAACTTGTCAAAAGTTTGTTGGGATGATAACAAGAAATAAAGACTTCGCCCTTTCAAACTAATCATAATGCTAATTAAGATAAAATTAATCTTCGATGATCTCAAACGATCTTTGATGACAACAGTGAATCCTTCCATTGTTTAGAGACATGGAAAAACAAACATAATCAATTAAAAGTCTCATTATACTTAATAAAGTCTAGCTACATAATATATGATTATGTAGCTAGTCTACAATCATAATAAAATAAAAACAAATTTAAATTAAAATCTATATTAAAATAAAAACAAGACTAAAGTAAAAAAATTCATTACCAGAAATTATGTATTGGAAATTGAAGAGGCATGCAATTGAGATTCAACAATGATATTAACATTGCTGGAATTTTTTACAACAATTGTTAGACAAATATTTGGTTTCTTATTAGCCCGAGGATAACTCTGTTCTATTTCATTTAGCTCATTTTTTTGCCTCTGTATTTGATCGAGGAACATTTGTATGTAAGGAACAATTGCATAATACCTTTTGGCCCAAGATTGGAAACTAAGATAGTTCTTGGGATCTAGATTAGGGATGTAATGTTGGTGGTTCTTATCTAAGAGTTTCTCTGTAGAATTATTACCCTTTAGAGAAAACCCAATTCCTGTCAGTGCTTCATACCCATGAAGAAAGGGAGGTAAATTATAAACAAATCCATACTAGGTCCAATCCTCTATGTCATGTTTTCCATTTATGTCTCCACAAGAGGAATCGTGATCCTCTATGGTTATAGGTTTAATCAGAACTGGCTGTGACTTAGACTTGTTTCCTGACAACCTTTGACCTTTGTTTTTTTTATTAAAATGAACCGCTTCCTTACCCTGAACTTGATTTCCATGCTTACTAAATTGGAGATTGGTTTCTAGGAATGAAAATTCAATCCCTATACCTTTCCTGAAATGATCAAATGACTGCTCCCTCAATTGGTCAAGGATTGATTCTAGGTTTTGAACTTGCATTAGTTTTCCCTTCGCATTTCTTAGAGTAAAACGAGAAACACGGGTAGGAATTAATTGATTTAAATGAGGAGAGGAGAGATATGAATCCTCTGTAACCCTAGACACTTGAAAACTAGTGTGAATCTTTGAGAGGAAGGTGGAATATTACACAAAATTCTATAGAACCTTTACCTCAACCGAATTTTTTTTCCTGAGAAATTACTCTTTAGAAAATGGGCCATATCTCTGTAATCATTTCGTTTATGGAGAAACTTCTCACATGCATGGACATTAAATTAGCCCATTTCTGAGATGGGTTTTTAACGGTTTTTTCTAACTCTTCATCGTTTGGTGATAATGCATTCCGCAAAATTATCTTTGTTATTCCATGACAAGTAAACCTTAGGTTTATTGGGTTCAATACTTACTACATGGGCCATTAATTTCTCTATAACTAGGTGGAGGGAAAAGGAAAATGAGATAGGAAACAGACTAACTCTTTCCAAGAAAACAAAACAGGATTTGTAACATGTAAGAGATATCATGAGTAAGATAGAAAAAACTTAGATACCTCATTCTCGTGGCTGAGGCTAAAATCGTGGAATGTGGTGAATGATATGAACCTGCATGCCACCTAAAATGTTGGTGAGGTTCGGGATTGTTCGCATGCTGAAGGACAATGAGATTGTAGAACAAATGACCCATGTTCGCCTGAGATATTTCCACGAGCCACTACATCATGGTCGTGAGAAAAGGTAAAATCATTTTAGGGTTTGAGGAATGATTAAGTCAGGTTGAAAGGCATAGTTGTGGAGATATCATGAAATGGTCCAAGTACAGAGTAAAAGCCCCTACTGAAAACCATAAACCAATAGCTTGGATGTATGTTTAAAGTAATTAATTCGAAAATCCATGGTATAAGTTTTTTCTTTTGACCATAGTTCCTATAACATATTTAAAGGGTCATTCAATATTCCTAAAATGATTACTAGTAAAATAAATTTATAATTAGAGGATATAGAGAATTATGAAAGGTTGTGTAGGATAATTAAGCTTCCAATTAATTAAAAACCTAAGGAAAATGGTATTATCTTATAAGTGAGACTAGGAAATGCAAGAAATAGTTCATTGATCAAAGTGAGACATGTAAGATGACATTGTTCAAAGAATTCACCAAACGCGATATTCGAGAAAAATATTTAATTTCGCATGTCACAAAATTAAGGATAAACATGCAATCATGATATAATCATAACCAAGTCAAACCATAAAAATGATAGAAAAGAACCATACTAAAAAATTGTAAAGAGAAATGATTGTATAAAATCAACCAAAATCACTAAAGCAATATTTTTTAAAAAGAATCTATCAATCTGATGAAGATAACATACTGGACAATGAGAAATCATAAAGGTAATTATGTATTTCAAAGAAGAATAACGAGGTATCAGTTGGGGAAGCCAACATCACACTAGGATCTGCGAAAAGAAAATCCATTGTGGGAATAATTTATTATATTCTATATAAATTAATATATAGAATTAGTAATGTATAATATTTTTGGTAATATTAATATGAAATATTTTTTCCTCGGAATATTAATATGAAACATTAATAATATATAATATTTTTGAAATTTTAAGTTTTAAATTTTAATACAACGAATTTAAAAAATATTAAGAAATAATTGATTTAAAAATTCAATATATACATTTAATAAGTAAAAACATATGGCATAGAACTTCGTAAAAGGAAGTATGTGAAATTTGTTAGCACTGTGTAATTTCTTAGGCTGAAAAAGAAGTTTAGAGAGGTAACTACAAAACCGCTTTGGAGCTTAGGATCTAGTCCTCCTAAGCTTAAATAGGGATCTCTCTATAAGATTTAGCTTTGTTTGCTGGAAAATTTAGGCTAATTATGATAGTATGAGGTTTGGTATTTTGAATTGTTGGTTGGAACAGGGAAGAAAGGCCATTGGGAAAATGCAGTCATAGATTTGGATTGATCAAATACAAGGTTAAAGGGCTAATATTGCAGGGAAAGGTAGGCAAATTCACTGGATTCTCAAAGATTTAATGTATGGAAGAGATGAAAGGTCTAGAAATCCAATTAAAAACAAAGCAATTAAGAATTTTGTTTTCAATCTTCAATGGAAAACACATAAATTAATCCAATCCAAAGACAAAGTGTATATTAAAACAAATTCTCTTTCTTTATCTTCTCAGAATAATTCAGACTGTAGAAATCGGTTGTGGTAACATAAAGAACAAATTTACATGGGAAGGTACTTCATCAATGAAAATTGACACAAGAATCCTGTAATGTTGCACTGCATAACAAAAAATATTATCAATGGTGTTTTTGTGGGCTGCCTTACAATACTGATCCTATCCTAGAAACAGGTCCCAACTGACCCTTCATACTTCTAAATGTGAAGTATTTATAATTTATTTAAAAAGATTCTGTCATAAATGACCAAAATTTATTTTAAGAAAATCTAAACTAATTGTCATAAATATTTCTTCCAAAAAATCTGGATAGGTTACAATAATTTTCGAACTACTGAGGTTGTTTTGTGAGATCTGATGTTGATTTGTCTTTGACTTCTATTGCGTTGTTGGTATTTACTGATGACTGTGTTACTTCTGCAAAATCGTACATTGAGGTCTAGAGGTGGTTGACTTCTCGTTGATCTTTTTCTGCTAGGTGTTTTCATGCCTTTGACATATGGAACGAGGTTGAAATTGTCTTCATGGATTCCCGGTCAACAAATAGTGTGACAGTGGGTGATGGTTATGACTACTTAATTTAGCACAAGATCATTGTGGGACAGTGGTCACTCAACGATGATGTGGGAAATGTAATTGATCATCGGATATGATGATGTGGTGAAAGATGTCGAGTGGAGATGGGATGATTGGATGCGGGAGCATAAGAAATAGGTTTAGGCGAAGAAGTGGACGCTATCGAGAATGAGGGGACAGGTGGTGTATGATGAGAGGGTAATTATGAGCAGGAGGTGAGGGGTATGAATAGGTTAGAGGGTG
>JZKD02S2199373.1:948761-972861 GCA_000966675.3 Picea glauca | reverse complement strand
ACTAAGAGAGAGTATTGATTTCTGTAGCTTCGGGCATGTATTCTCACATGACCCTAGGTGTTGGGAATGTGTGAATCATCATGGGCACCACATCACACTTTTGGTTTGGTGAAGACCCCATTGGATTTAAGTGGGGGATTCATGGGTTTGGTGATAGAATTTTTATGCTTGTGTTAGAGCTTCACACCCACAAGGAAAGCCTAATTTGATGTCTACTTGTGGAGGGGCTTCTATGTGGACCCCTAAGGATTGTATATAAAGGAGAGAGGCCATTGTAACAACAAATATGATGTAGAGTGTGTGGAGTCATGATAGATCTAGAATAAGTTATTCTACAATTGTGTTAGGAGGATTGGTGATCTCAACAAATGAAAGTCTCCAAGTTGGATAATTTGGCCTTGAAGAGAGAATAAAACAAGGTCGCATGTGTGGAGAAAATTTTTCGTACAATACACGGTTTGTAGGAGGATGAAGTGCATATATATGTAGGTTGTAGAAGGAAAAATTGCATTTAGGGTATATGTGATTAGCAGTGGAGAAAACAATGTATGTTTTTGAGGTACCAGTAAGGTGAATCGCGTATTGACTTTTTTGGCAGGAACAGATCCATACAGGCTAACATGTGACGTTAGTAGGTGATACAAGTGGTCTACAACATATTCGTGGGAAGTTGAGGCTTGTTTTTCTAATTTGTATGGTTATTGGAGAACAAGGTTGTTCTTAGTTTTTGTGACCATGGAGGACAAGGTTGTTCTCAGACTTTGGTGATATTTTTTTGGTTGGGAGGGTTGATTTTACCCTTAGGATTTTTGATGATGACAATATTACATAACTGAAATTGTGTCTCATGTGTATTGATGATTCATCTATAATATTTTTGTTTCCACTACATATGTTTTCAGTCAATAATTTCAAGGTAAAGTTGTTCAATGATAACATCTATGGTTTTACAGTTAGATCACTAGGAAGAAATTTTCAAATACAAAATTAGTCACATAAGTTTGCATGTGAAAATTGACATGGCATCAGAGTGTGGGATCTTAAGAGAAGGGGATCATCTTGAGACACATATTTGGCTACAACACTGGAGGAGTGTTGTTCTTGTTCCCATTCTTCTTCCAGGAAGTTTAAAAGTGATGACTCTGAGGGAGCTAAGGAGTTATATATGAGAGGGAGATACAATGATGATTGTAGGTGGAAATATGTTAGATGGTCTATGGTTTGATACATTGAGCATATCACCCAAACGAGGATTTGTGGACTACTACAAATCAGTGGTGTGGCAGGTTGGGAGTTCTGGTGGATTGGTGGAGAGCTTGGATCACAATAATATGTTGTGTGGTAGATTTCCAACCCTATGGATGGACTTCCGATGGATTGTCATAGTGAGTTGTGATGGGTGTATATTGGATTATTTGGCATGGATGAGACAGTTTCATGTGTATCACAACTTTATGAGATAGATTATTCATTGGGCCGAAGAGTTGCACATTTTCTGGGTATGACAATGTATGAGGTATTTGACGTGAGGATGATGAAATTCATAGAGATTATTTGTGGAGGTCTAAAGTGGAATATAATGAGTGTCCAAGCAAAACTTGGAATTGTTCAGACAAGGACATAGGATTAGTGATAGCATGTGCAGACACACAAATTTTTTGGTGAATTGGATGATGGACTTGGGTAGAATTTCATTGGATGGTCATGAATTGGGAAAGAAGGATCTTTTCCTTGGAGGATTGTGTGGTTATTATCCAATGGGAGCCACCAACACGTGACAGGGGCACAAGATTTTTTTGTGATTTTCAGAGTGTTTGACTCAAGTATGTAAGAGAAGCTTGGTTGGGGGAGCCAAGCATGTAGTACAAGGATCTAGTACAATATCGTTCCAATTGGAGTCAAGAGAGTTATTGAGGGTGTCAAATGTGTTATAAATAAAGAGGAGTGTCATCTCAGTATTGGAGATTGAGATGAAGGGGTACCTCATGTTATTTTGAGATGGACATGTATTTTTTTTCCCTATAAAATATAGCTTTAGATAAGCGATGGTTCTTGTAGTTAGGAAAAGGGGAAAACATATGTGTGTTTTGGCCAATAGGAGTAGAGTGATAGATAAGGAGGAGAAAGTGGCTCCACTAGTGGTGAGGTAGCTGTCCCCAATAGTAGCATAGAGGCATAATGTAGTTCCACCAGTGGTGAGGCAGGAAGCTCCACCAACAACAGAGGTATAGAGCGATTAGGTAGCTCCACCAGTAGTATAGGCTAATAGGGAGAAATATTTTAGAGGGATTTAACCCTTAGGATATAGTGGGGAGGAGAATCATCCTAGGACTATGTAGAGGACATTAGACAAGGAGTAGGTAACTACAGAGGTTGTGTAAACTTTGATGGAGTTTGAATTCAAAGAGGGTCAATGGATTCAGAGAGAATATGATTCCAAAGGGAGTTAGGAGATCAAAGGAAGAGTTAGTCATTCAGTGGGAACCAACCTTCAGGTCCATATGGGAGATTCAAATATTGTCAGACTGTCAGTATGATGTCATGGGTTCATATGGCTAGGAAGGTTGCACTAGAGGTTCATAGGCAAGAGGATTCTAGTATCAGGGTGTCTTCGAGGATGGGATCATGCCAGACAACATGATTTTCTTTAGTGACCAAGGATATAGCCAATCCAGAGAATTGGAGAGAAGGATTTGTTTTGTTGACAAAGGGAGAAACAAGTAGATTGAAGAGAAGTTGTGGTCAGGGATCTTCTATGGGATACAAACCTACTTCTAGGTGATCATGGAGGATGAAATGTCTCCCTCTCTAAGAGAGAGTTTTTATGTTTTGGTAGCATCATGAGTAATTCACACTTATGGAGTGTGGTGAAAGTACCTTCCTCGCTAAGAAAGAGTGTTGATTTTTGTAGCTTTAGCGGGGTATTCTCACATGACCCTAGAAGTTGGGCATGTAGGAATCGTCGTGGGAACCAAATCACACTTTTGGTTTGGTAAAAATCCCATTAGATTTCAGTGGAAGCTTCATGGGTTTGGTAATGGGCTTTGTGGGATTTTGTTGGTCCCTCATACCCATAAGGAAAGCCTAATTTGTTATTGAATTGTGGGGGCCCTTCTATATTGACCCCTATGGATTGTATATAAAAGAGAGAGGTCATTGCGACAAGTCACAAGACATATCATGTAGAGTGTGTGGAGACATGATAAAGATAGCATAAGTGAGTTTTCACTTGTTCTAGGAGTATTGGTCATCTCGGCAAAGGGAAAGTTTGCAAGGTGGAGAATTTGGCCTTGAAGAGAGAAGCGAAGAAGGTCTCAGTGTGGAATGATTTTTTTGTACAATACACGGTTTTCAATAAGAAAAATTGTGTATATACATTGGTTGTAGAAGGAAAAATTACATATAGGGCATAAACAATTTGTAGTGGATCAAACAATGTATGTGCGTGGGTTGCTAATAAGGTGAATTGCATATCTGATTTTTCTGGGTAGTTACAAATCCATACAGGTTGACAGGTGATGTCAGTAAGTCGTATAATTGGTCTACAATATATTCATGGGAAAATGATATATGTGTAATATTTTTGAGGCTTGGTTTTCTGATTTGTATGGTTATTGGAGAACAAGGTTGTTGCCAATTTTTGTGACCTTGGAGGACAAGGTTGTCCTTAGTCTTTGGTGATATTATATTGGCCAGGAGGGATAATATTTCCCTCAATATTTATCATGATAAAAAGATTACAGAACTAAAATTGTGTCTCATGTGTATTGATGATTCATCTTCGATCTTTGTGTTTCCGCTACATATGTTTTCAGTCAATAATTTCAGCGTAAAGTTGTTCAAGGATAAAAAAATAAGGTTTTATTGTTAGATAAATAGAAAAAAAAATTCATATTTGAAATTAGTCACAAAGAGTTTCATGTGGAAATTGACAGAGAAGTGGTCTTTGTTGTCATTAACAAATGTAACAAGCCATTGGATTGTTTCTTCAAAAGGAAATTCCTTGATACTGTCCAAGTCATTGGACAATGAGGTCTTCATTGTGGCCAAGTGACTATCAAGTTCTTCTTTAGAAATTATAGTTGAATTTTTGAAAGTTATGGGCAGTCCAGTTCTTTAATAGTAGAAAATGATTTTAAAATAGCATCTCCTCTCTTTTTATTGATTTTTTTGCAAGCATCAATTACATCTTGCAACATCTTTTCTCGTGATTCCCAACATTCCTTTATTTGATTTATTCTTTTGTTTGAGGGAAGTCCCTACTGATTTATTTGATGCTCATTCATAGTGGTGAATCATATGATCAAATATTTTAGCTCATTTTTACAGTAGGCTTCACCATGCTACAAATTTATTTGCAAATATTCAGTAAAATTTGTAATCCTTTGTGAAATATTACATAGGTTGGTACTTACCTCCCATGCCTATCTGATTATCTCAAGTATTCTATTAATATTTTCAACACCATAACCTCTAACTCTATTCAACAATTGAAGTTCTTTCTTGATTGTCTTTGAGGTTCCCAGAGTACTTCGAGGAGTTTGTTCTACCAAGAGTATGACCAATGGATATGAAAATAGTTTCTTGGGATTCAGTACCTCCTCAAGCTCACTTATTCTCTTCTTCAATTTAATGTTTTGTAACTTTTGGTCTGAAATTGAATTGAAAAGAGAATCTCTTGTAGAATAATTTGTAGTTTCATGAGGGCATATGGTCCAACTCTTGAGACATCAACCACTGACCTTGATTTCTAAACTACCTTTCTATTTTTGACACTCACATTGTCTATGCGTATTTTCCTTTTGTTATTTTTGTATTGAGTGTTTTACAACGTCAAGGACTCATTGTTTATTCTCTTGTGACATCCTATGTAATATCCTGGATTTTAGAAATTCTCTGGGATACCCAATAGGGTATCTCTAGACTGTCGATCTATATATTATCAACATCTCATGTACTTATTGGATCTTGCAATTTTTTTATATTTGGGTTTCATTTCATTTTTTGTTGAGACTGCATGTGTGCATTCAAGATTGACATGACTTGGTTTCTCTCTACGGTCACTTCCAACACATCTGTCATTACTGTCTTCTTTGTTCATATTCTTTTGTTGTGTTATTTTTCCATAGAGGATGTCTTATGTGGCTAAGGATTGGAGGAAGATTGGACATTCGTATTGATTTCCCCCCTTTGTCTTTTTTTTCTTTGTATTTTGGTTTTTGAACTTATTTATGTTGGAAAGTCATCATTGCATCCATTGATGACATTTTTTACAAAGGGATTGTCACTGGTTTCCTCATCAAATCTCATGAATATATTATTGTATCTTATGGATTGTAAGTGTCACAAAAACATACCCTTGGGGTCAAAACCACCTAGAGGTTGCGCTTCTTTTAGATTAAATGCACTAATTGTTTTTTATACTTCTTTCATATCCTTCATATTCATGACCATTGTGTTACCGACTCGAAAGGGAAATGTAATGAATTTTTTTTCTTTTCTTTTCAAATAAAATGCACCAGCATTTATACTATTGGAAAACTTTTATGAAATAATATCTTTTGTAGACAAACACATGGATTAGAAGGGGATTTTATTAACAACCAGACAACCAGATAAATGTATGGTTTTCCTCTTGAATACAAATTCCCTTTCCATTGAGAAATTCCTTAGCATCCTTAGTTATTCTCTTTGTCTCTGCCCCAAACAATATGTGTCTAAACTGCCTAACAAAATTATCTTGAAGAATGTAAAATTTCAACCATTCTTTATGTTTTCATAGCACCGGATGCTAGAATTGAACTTGTTCATTCTATATATTTACACTTGCTTTAACTGGGAGACTATCAAAGCCATTGCAATACATAATTGAAAACATTAGATATGTGTCCATAAAAAACATTCCAGTGCTCAAGTAGTTGCTCAACTGAAGAAAAAAAATATCATACATATGATATTACCTTTTCCCAATCAAACATGGAATCCTTCCGAAAATAAAAGTATAGTGCATAAAATGCTTACCTAGGTATTTTTGAAGTCGACTATCACCTAGCTATGTGTTTGAACAACCATGAAAAGTCCCAATATGGATCTTGTAGAAAATTTATATCAATTGTTGAAATGCAAGTCAACATGTTTGTACATGGTATCAAAACTTATATCAATATATTGGAACCGCCTTCTTGAGAGGCTAATGACACATCTCCTTCAGAGACCTTAAGAGGTTTATTTGCAGAAGGAAGACAAAAAAAATTCTTGAACAACTTGGGAGTAAGCATGACTGGATTCTTTGCTTTTGTTTTGACTTTAATCATTCTTATCCTGGAATCGAACCCTCAAGCACACTAGGATACAAATTTCTTGAAGTTGAAAACTTCAAGTACATATATAACATTGAAAATCCTTGTGGTCCAGATTTTTTCATTTATTTATTTATTTTGGACTCTTGATCAAGAACCACTTGTAGGAAGTAAACAAGTGGAAATTATTGACCTTTCTAGCTAGTAAATTAACAGTATCACCACAAAAGGGCTCGATTCTTCTTCTATTTTCCATAGAACTACTTTTTTAATCAACCTGACACAGGTGAATCTTATGAATAATAGATTACTAAACTCCAATTGCTTCAAAGACAACTGCATGGCATGTATTTACTAGGAAGTCCTTTCTACACATATGAATCATCTTTGAAATACGAATAATCATAATTAGAAACCATTAAGTATCTCATAGAAAAGTGGAACATTTACTTTTAATTATTCTTGATCGCTTCCATTTATTCGTAAGTCGAAGAAAAACAACTTGTCATAAAGGCTTCAATTTTAGTGTAAATTACGTGACTTATCATAATATGTGCTACAAAAATATTGGATGTTTGGATGATGTGAGTTATGGAAAATATGGGTGTTCCAAGTGAAGATATACAATAGTAGCAAAATATTCGATGCAAGATGGAAAATGTTCAAGTAAAGATCCTTTTGATGAAGAGTTTTTTTAAAGATGGTTACATCTTTAGTTAGTACATAATCTACATGAGGGATGTCTACAGCTTCAATACCAGTAATCAATTTACATTCCTTGTGATCTGAGAGTTTATATGAAGTTAATGTGCATGTCACATTCTTTAAGTTTAGGAAGGAATTTTATCCATAGACCTTCTCTAAATTGTCACTAAATAAATAGTGTTATTGAAGGGTGTCCTACATAGGATATTTTCAAAAGAATGTTGTTTTCATTTTCTATCTTCTATATGTGTGTTTTTAAAATGCACTTTCATATATGTGAAAGTTATGAATAGTACATTACAGAGGTTGGATTAAATTTAAGCCCAAGTGCATAGGGAATATTTACTAAAATGTCCTTTCCACACTTGAATTATTTATGGAGTATGGGGAATGATTAATAGAAACCATTAGAAGCTCATAGAACACCACACCATTTCTTCACACAAGTGATAAATATCCTCCATTTTTTCACAAATATAAGAAAATCAATGTGCCATAAATGACTGAATTACCTTGAAAATTATGTGGCTTGTTATAATACCTGGTGCCGAATGGTTGAAAATGCAAAGGTGCGGAAGCACGAGACTGGGCAATGATTAGTGCTATGAATTATCTGCACAAGGGTTGAAAATAGAAATAACAACCTTGACAGTGCAGTTTGTATTTGTCCATGACGAGAGAAAGTGCAGAAAATATAGGTCACCCCACTATGGGGATGTGGCAATCAAAAAATATTTTGCACAATGTGAAAAATGACCAAGTAAAAAGGATTTTGACTAGTTAATTTTCTAAAATTAGTGCATTGGCCAAAGAATTTTATACAAGATTTGCATTGAGAATTTTGTACTAGACTAGCCAGTACATGTGTTACATGGGGTCTTCACTCAATGAACCTGTGACATAGTACCTTCATTTATGGGATATTAAATAATACCCATAATTTCACTAGATATTGATAAATATCTCCCAAAATATTTTGTTGAACCCCCTCCAAATACATCTTTCCAATCAATTTAACCCTTATTTTTACTAGATACCACTTTTTATACCCCCCAATACCTATAAACCCCTTGACACCCCACATCCCCCCCAAATAACTATAATATATTGAATTTATTTTTCACGATTTAAAAACCCCCTTTATGAATGAACGCAATAATATATTGGTCAACAAGGTGAATAGCCCGCGATGTGCTACCTGCAAAAAAATGCTCCTTTATTCTTTCAATTGTCATGATTTTGCAAATGTTATATAAAATTCTTGAGGAAATTGACTCTATTTCTGATATTTCCTCATCAAACGGATTTTTCTATGTAGTGACTATTGACAATTGTATAGTGCTTTGTGTTGGTTGTATATGTTAGTTTCCACTAGCCATGGCTTCTGCATGTGTGCACTTCATGGGGGATATTTACAGTTTCAATACCAATTATTTATTCACACTATTCATCATATTACAATATCAACAAAGTCAATGTCCATGTCATATTGGTGAAATTTGGAAAGATAATTTTCCCATTGACGTCCTCCAAATTGTCGCTGAAGCAATATTGAAACTAGAGCATGTGGTACATAAGTTGTGCACACAAAACTGCTGGATTCTTTTTCTATCTGCTATACTTGTTCTTTTTTCAATGGAATTTGATATGCATGAAGGTTATGAATAATACATTACGAAAGTCAAATTTCTTTAGGGAAAAGTGCATAGGGTGTAATTACTGAAATTTCCTTTCCATGCATGAATTAGATACGAAATATGCGAAATGATAAATAGAAACCATTAAGTAGGTAATAGAAAAGTGTAACATTTACTTCGCACTAGTCCTAAATAATCTTCATTTCTTGGCAAATTCGAAAAAATCAATGTGCCATAAATAACTCCCTTATCATGAAAATTACGTGGATTTCCAAAAAATCAAGCGCAGAACCATGACAAATGAAAAAGTGTTGAAGTGCGGGATTGCAACATGATCAGTGGTATGAATTGTCTTCACACAGCTTGAAAATAGAATTAGAAAAATTTATGTTTGTGTGGGGGATATACTTGTGTAGAGTACATATGTACGAAAGATATAGGTATGTAAAATGTGGAGATATGGTCATGGAAAAAGGCTTCACATAACATGAAAAATGACTATGTAAAAAGGACTTTGACTAAGGAATTTTAAGAAGATAGTGGATTGAAAGAAGAAGTTTATACAAGATTTTCATTTAGAATTTTGTAATGGACTAGTGGATACATGATCTAGTATGGAAAAAATATCCCTTTCTTCTAATTGCAATGCTTCTGCAAATACTATATAAAATTCTTGTGCCAATTTTAAAGTGACCCAAAAATTTTCTTATCAACGAGATTTTTTTAACCTAATCATTTTTCACAGTTTTTCTAATGTTTTGCATTAGCTATATGCAGTCACTTCGTGTAGGAATGTCTTAAGCAATTATGACAAGCCATGAAATTTCCACCATAACCAACCTATTTATAGTATGTTGATTTGCTACGATTTGCGAGGATGGGGAAGATAGGGAGACATTTAGAACTAATGCAAACAGAATATCATGCCTTTCAATTGATTGTTCAATGTGTCTATCTATATTTACTTGTATTATGAAGGAAATCCATGTTTGTAAAACAAGTTTTAGTAAATAGGTCTGATGCAACTAGCTTTAAAGAAATCCAATCTCTGTAATGTATTTATGTTAGAGAATTTTCTATCCAGAAAGTGTTTTACTTCGTCATTCTCCATGTTGTGCAGATGCTTTTCCATCACCATGTGTCTACAATTCACACAACTATATCTTTAACACAATGGCATGATGATTTCTTAGGTTTTGTTGATCCTTTCCTATTACCTTGTGTCAAGATTCTGCATATGAGCATTTTTTTCACCTCCAAATTTTACACACATATGTGTACCACACAGTGAACAACCTATGTTAAATTCTTTTGCAAAACATTCATAGTATTCATCCCTCTTCAATTTGATGCCCTATTTTCAAATATTTCCAGCATAATGCATACTACTTATGCCTTTGCATTTCTGCACTTTCGTAGTCAAGGGTAATGTTTTTCTTTCCAAAATATCGTAACTAGATGTGTTTTTACTTTGAAATTTCTCACAATCCACGTAGGATTTTTCTATGTACATATCTTTTCACTGTGAAAAACCATATCTTTAGAATTTGTGTAGTCTATAGAGATATCTCCTGCATAAGAAATGTTTGGCTCTATTCCAAGTTTTTGTGTGCATAATTCATGGCTAGTCCATCTGCATGTGCCCATATCCAATCCTATGCACTTTTGGATTATGTATGACTATATCTTCAGTGCTCTCTCATTTCACATATGGATCTCCCCACATAAAAAAGACTTTCTTTGTTTTCAACTACTATGCAAAGAATTCAAGCAACTCATTGCACCCCCTCACCCCTGCACTTACACACTTCTAATTTTCAACAACTACACAAATAATTCAAATAATTCACTGCACTATAGTCCCACACCCCCACACTTCCACACTTATAATACTCCAAATACTTACAAAATAACATCTATTCACAACCCACTCAATAGAGTAGAACTTGCACTTTAAATGATTTCTTATGTATGTAAATTTAGGATTCATGGTAATGCAAACCAATAATAGTTATTATAGTTTCTAGTTTTTTTTCAGTTCTATTCAATTGGTCATTGCATACAAGTTACTAGAGTGGGGAATGGATATATAGATTATCTATTTTGAAATCTAGGTTTGCACACTATGTTAACTTTTTGCTTTGCCAAACAATGAAACATATGACCTGGAAAAACAATTAACTAGGGCAGTTATCTTATTATGAATTCAAGCATTTAAAGTGAATTGTAACACCAGAAGAAAATGATTGGATGAATACCAAGGGAAAAAATAATTTGGAAACATAAATATTGTGTTGAGAAAGAATTGGGGAAAACCATATTGAAGACTTGTATAGTTTTTTCAGATTTGTAGTCATTGAATTGAAGCTGGAAACTAGTGGACAATTTCTTCCATATATAAATTTTAGTGAAACTTATGTAATGCACTAACTTCTCCGTTTGATATTTAAATTCCATATGAGGAATATATATAAAACAAATAACCTGTCCTTTGGAACCTTGTGTAGACACTTGTACAGAATATGCTACAGAATAAGAAAAATATTTGACTTAATGCAACAATAAAACCTCGTGTTTCTTATTGATGGTTGATTGCATTTGGTTCTATATAGGCCAATTAGAATATTATTATTAATGTTTATTATGATACATTTATCATAGATACTATAGAAATATAAACATATTCAGTTAGATCAACTTTCTTAAATTAATAGAAAGTACATCGATCAATCCATGTCAGGCCACAAGAAGAGCAATATACAGATCCACATTAATTATATGAAATTAAAGAAGATATAGTTATGATTTGCTATGCAACCATAGTGCGAAATTTTTTCTAGCGGTAATTTCTAACACTATGAACATATACATATGGCATTTGCAAACAACATTGAATTTGTTAAAGATATTAAGATTGGACTACAAATTCCATATCAACAACAATTTTGGAAGAATTAAATAGAAAAACTTGTTCCAATTGAAATCTAGCACTAGTGACAATGCATGAACATTGCAATGTAGCCCCGGGGCTAATAATATATAAACATCTAGTCCAATGTTCATTTAAATTATGACATAATTTAATTGCAAAAATTCAATATAACGATAGTACAATGTTAAGTAAATACTTTGGAAAGTGTAAACAAAATACTCATGCTATTGTTGGTGTCTAATAACTATATAGGTAATATGTATATACAATGTATATGTTATTATATATCTACATTTAGATCAATATAATAGTTCTAGTATGTGTACAAATAAATTGAAAAACAATACAAAGAACTCATCACACATGCAGGATGACAATGTCTTCGTTCATTTTCCATCCCACATGCCAGACCACACTATCTTCGTTTAATGTAAATCTTCCATGTAGTCGAAAATCATGCATCATATAAACCATGTTTAGTTTCTTTTGCAAATATATTTCATATTTCATTTATGTCTAGGAAGAAACTTGTGCACTATAGGTTCCCTAGTAGTGCATTGAACATAATTGTTGTCCATTGTACATATAATAGAACTTAGGAAATGTTTATATATAAAAGGGAATCTTTGATCACATCTTACATAGTCAAACGTTTCATTTTTTATCAAATCATATGCACCGACAGGAGAGTTGTAGATTGCACAAACAGATTCACATGGAGTTGAATATGCATTTTCTACTATCATTGTACCCTCCACTTCTTTATAAAGTACAAAGTTTAATCATTTAAACTACATATATACATATATGTGTGTGTTTGCGTGCACGCCCGTGTGTGTTCAAATAATCTTGTACTCAACATTTGTAGATAGAGTTATCAATCTATACTTACAACACTTGTTGAGCTCGTTCATTTTTTTAGATCTTTGACTACTTTTGTTGTGAGTTATATTATAAATATTGAATGTGTTCTGAAAAACACCTTTTATTTTGCATCTTTCCTCTTGGTTATATTTTTAAATACCAAAATGGGAAATTTCCCTATATGCAATTGTTGTTCGAGTGAAGCGAAGAAATGTCCACATATCTCAAGCAGCTGCAACTGATACATAAAATATTGTAATTGTTATATAACTTCACCTAAAATATATTAGCATATAAATGATAAATAGTTGACCATGGAAAAACAAACCATTTCTTTTTCATGCTCTGTCTTTCCATATTTTATATGCAAACTATACTATGATCAAAAATTTCTAGCGAGGGTGACAACACCTCCAATAGTGTTGATTGGATACATGTCTATATTATTTGAAAATTGTTTGATTGTTGTGTCTAGGATGAAATTGTATTAGTTACACATTGGAGACACTATCTCTATGACACTTGATTCAAGTAACGATATAACAGAATATATTGAAGCTGGTCAAAATCACTTGAAGTTGCTGGTCAAAACTGTGGATGCTAGAATGTGTGGCGAGACAATGAAAATGCATGACTAGATTAAATCAATGAACAAGTGTTGCTTACAAATAAGGCTACCGTGCCACTTTATAAAACAATAGGCTAGACAATGGCTAGTTAGACATGTGTGTGGCTAGAAAAAAGAGAGTTGGCTATCATGACGTAAGGCAAGGCACTAGACGAATGAATATCATGACTATCACAATGAATGACTATGTGCAACCAAGGAACAAGGCTATGCGTAGTGAACGAACAAGTGCTACCTGGAGGTGCCATGAACAATGAGGTGCCACAATGAGGTGAGTGAAACCATACCATTCCAAGTTGCCACTAGACAGTTAGAGATTGAGCCAAGTTGTTACCTTATGAGATAGTGCTTGAGCCATGTTACATCGCCATATGAGATATATTGATTGAGCCATGTTACTGACAAACGAATGAGAGAAGTACTTAGTGGAACTACTTCTCAATCTCTAAGATATGATGGGGGACTTCCCTAATCTGTTGGCTGGGAACTTGGCTGCAGTGTTGAAGCTAGGGGAATGGGTACATACACCTCACACTAGCACTAAAACATAACCTCTCCCTTAATGGCTCCTTCCCTTCCATTCTAGGCTTATGGGGAACACGGTTTGTCTAGCCACTGTCTGTTTCTTTCGTATAATCCTCAAATGGAGAATAACGTATGAAAGATTTGTCATTCCCCCACCCAACAGGTACTCACTTTCATACCGTGCAGCTTCTTTTCTTTTCTATCTGTTCATTCAAGCTAGTAGGTAGGATCCACTGTGGCCTATCAGTATTAACCCACAGTATTAACCCACCTAGGTCTTCTTTTAGCATAAGAAAGAAAGATCTAAATGAGAAAGCAATAAGAGAGAAGTGGTTAGGTAGGTGGGACCGTGTCCTATCGGTGTTCACATCCCTAGTTCCTTTTGGAGTGAGTAATATCATCACGAGCAAGAAGTAATCAAAATATCCTAGCATTTCAATCCCCCCCCCATCCGTTCTAAATGTTATTAAATTCCAATCTTATTCAATATGTTTTTGTAAAGCAAACCCTCACCCGTTGCGGGTGAGCCACTAATCATACCTCTCCCTCCCTCAAAAAAGGGTGAGCAACTCTTCCCCTCTCTATCGTACCTCAGGTGATTCCCTCTGGGTCCTCATTTTGATTGGGTCGAAGGCATAATCCCACTCATCAGGGTACTCCAATGGATTTGATTTTTACTAAACTAGGCCTTTTCGGGAAGTTTACCTATGAATAGTAGGATGGAACTAATTGCTTTTTGGTTCAGCGCTTTTATGTCATTGTTGCTTTAACGTTAAAATTGATAAATTGTGAAGCAAGAAATGCAAAGAGAAATACTAGAATAGAAAAGCAGTATATTAGAATGTAAGAAGAAAAGTACAAAATGAGTACATGAAGAAGATTCATGAAGAAATACTATGCAAAGGGAAATAGATGAGCTAAATAGGCTCAAGGAAATCAATAAAAGAAAAGTACAGCTAGCCAGGACAGATGGTAGTGTACAGTCAGCCTGTTGAGGTTACATTATATTTAACACTCCCTCTTAAACTCAACAGTTACAAACATTAGCACTTATTATGCCTAAGTGTTGTCTTTGAAAATAAAAAACAGATTTTCCTAGTGGATTTGTAAAGATATCTGCGAGCTGATCTCGAGAACCACAGAATTGTAGTGCAATATCACCATTATTGACTAGCTCACGGATGAAGTGAAAGCGAGTGTCAATCTGTTTGCTTTTCTTGTGAAACACATGATTTTTGGATAGAGAAATTGCTGAAGTATTGTCATAGAAAATAAGAGTTGGATCCTTTTCTATATGTGACATATCTTTCAATATTCTTCTCAGCCACACAGCTTGACAAGAAGTTGAGGTAGCAACGGCATACTGTACCTCTACAGAAGATACTGATACAATTGGATGCTTCTTTGATGCCCATGAGATCAGGTTCGTGCCCAGTTGAAAAACATGTCCAGATGTTCTTTTCTTGTCATCTAGGCTGCCTGCAAAATCGCTGTCTGTGTAACCAGAAAGTTGATTATTATTAGATTTAGTGTACCATAAGCCAAAATTGAGAGTTCCTGCAACATATCTCAGAATTCGTTTTGCCATTTTCCAGTGAGAATCTTTGGGGGATTCCATGAATCTGGAAACAAGGCTAGTTGCATACATAATGTCAGGCCTAGTTGCTGTAAGATACAACAAACTACCTACTAAACTTTTGTACAGTGTAGGGTCCACTTTAAGGCCATCATCTTTCTTGCTCAATTTTGTGCCTAGGGGTATAGGGGTTTCTGCTGGATTGCATTCTTCCATGTGAAATCTTTTGATGATGTCTGCTGCATACTTTTGCTGATAGACAAAAATGCCTTTGGTTGATTGATCAACCTCAATCCCTAAAAAATATTTCATTATGCCAAGATTTGTCATCTCAAACTCATATTGCATGGCATGTTTAAAATTTGTTAACTCAATATTTCCAGTATAGATCATGTCATCAACATATAAACATAGAATCAAAATTTTACCATACTGATCTATTTTGGTGTAAAGAGTTGGCTCATTTTGGCTTCTGTTGAAACCACTTTTGATCAGGTAAGTGTCAATTATGTTGTACCAAGCTTTTGGAGCTTGCTTTAAGCTATACAAGGCTTTCTTCAATAGATATACTTTGGCTGGTTGTTCTTGGAATTCAAATTCCAGTGGTTGATCGACATACACCTCTTCTTCTAAAAAACCATTCAGGAATGTTGACTTGACATCCATCTCGTATACTTTCCATTTGTGTTGGGTTGTTATGGCCAATAGAGTCCTTACAGTGTCTAGTCTTGCTACTGGAGAAAATGTTTCACCATAGTTAGTACTTGGTTGTTGTGAGAATCCTTTGGCAACAAGTCTTGTCTTGTGTTTTTCAATCTGTCCTTTTTCATTGAGTTTAGTCTTGTAAACCCACTTGACACCAATACTCTTCTTGTGAGTTGGCAAATCAACAAGGTCCCATGTCTTGTTCTTCTCAATGGAGTCAATTTCTTGGTTCATGGCTTGAACCCAATGTGGCTCCTTAGCTGCTTCCTTAAAAGATATAGGTTGACATGACATTAGTGAAAAAATATTTTGTTGTTCAAAGTCATCCAACTGCTGATGGATTTCTCTCAAACTTCGAGTTCTCTGATTTTTTGGTTCAGAGAATGATTCTTTGCTGGAAGTTGAGTTATCCTGAGAGTTTTCAGGTTGTCTTTGTACTTGCAATCTTGGAAGAATAGTTTGAGGTACTTGTTGTTCTGAAATTTCTGTGTTTTCAGAACTTGGAAGCAATGGATTTTGACTATCCATTTGTTGATTTTCTGAATCATTCCAGAATTGATTTTCTAGAAATTTTACATCTCTACTAATAATTAGTTTCTTGGTGATTGGATTGTAAAGCATGTAAGCTTTAGATGTTTCACTATATCCAGTGAAGATACATTTCTCACTTCTATCATCCAATTTCTTCCATAATTCGGAAGGTATGTGAGCATATGCTATGCATCCAAATGTCCTTAGATGCGCAACATTGAGCTTTGTCCCA
This sequence comes from Picea glauca, assembly GCA_000966675.3. NCBI lineage: Eukaryota > Viridiplantae > Streptophyta > Pinopsida > Pinales > Pinaceae > Picea > Picea glauca. The sequence continues at coordinate 956,227 of JZKD02S2199373.1, read as the reverse complement.
CTCCATGCTTCTTAGGGAACTTTCATCTTTAGACTTGTGGTTGGAGATCTATTCAAGAGAGAAACTGAGCATGCTACTGCTTCAGCCCAAAAAATATTTGACAAACTTTTCTCTTTGAGAAGTGTTCTTTCCATTTTCATTATTGTCTGATTTTTTCTTTCAGCCACTCCATTCTATTGTGGAGTGTACCTGGTTGTTGTTTGCATGATAATGGCTTGTGATTTGCAGAAATTTGCAAATTATCTAGAGTTGTATTCTCCTCCTCCATCTGACCTGAGTGCTTTTATATATTTGCCACTCTGTTTTTCAGCTTCTGCCTTGAATTCTTTGAATTTTGCAAAAGTTTTAGACTTGTGTCTAAGAAAATAGATCCATATTTTTCTACTAAAATCATCAATAACCGTTAGAAAATAAAAGCTGCCACCTATGGAGTCTATTTGCATTGGTCCACATAGGTCAATGTGAACAAGTTCAAGATATTGTTTAGCTTGATTGGAAGATTGTGGAAAACTAGTTCTCTTATGTTTTCCAAGTATGCAAGACTCACATGGGGGAATTTGGTCTTTAAAGATAAGAAGACCTTTGACCATGGAGTGCTTCTGAAGAAGATTTAGTCTCTGAAATGGTATATGTCCAAATATTGTATGCCAAACCATTGTTTCATTCAGGGTAGATGTACTCTATGCATATGGTTGAATCAGATTTGCAGTTCTGAGTGTAAGGGGAAACATCCTATTCTGAGTCATGTGGATTTTAGAAATCATTTTTTTGTTGGGGGTTTTGTCATATATCTTCCAAGATGCTCCCTCAAAAAGTACCTTATATCCATGTTCAATGAGTTGTCCTACACTTAGCAAATTATGTTTCAGATCTGGAACATGATAGACATTTTTTATGTCTTTCTTTACATTCTGTTTAGTAAGAATAAGAACAGTTCATTTTCCTTGAACTTTGACTAAAGAATCATTTCCAAGTGTAATATTAGATGAGAGTGAAGAACCAATGCATGAAAGTAAATCTTTGTTACCTGTCATGTGATTGATGCATCCACTGTCTAGGAACCAGAGATCTTTAGGTTGTTCGTCAAACTTGTGGCATGAGAGAAACATACCTCCTGAGGTCTCTCCTATATGATTTGACACATGTGCTCTGCCTGAGAGCTGATCTGCTTGCTTCTTCCTGCATTCAGATTCATACTGCCCATACTTTTGTAGTAATAGCATTGTATGTTTGATTTCTCATTTGATCTTCTCCCTCTGCCTCTTTGAGGCTGGAAATTCTGATTTTGGTGTTGTTGTCTTTGACCTTGGAAATTTTGATTCGGATACTGTTGTCTATTACCTCTACTAGAGTGAGGGTTATTTGGACTACTCCCTTGTCCTTGGTGACCTCTTCTATTCCCTCTGCCTCTCCCTCTACTGAAGGATAATTACATTTTGAAAGCATTGGAGATTGACTCATCTGTGAGATGCAGTCTGGTCTCATGTGTCACCAGAGAACCAATTAGTTTATCTATTGAAAAACATGATAGATCCTTGGATTCAAGGATTGCTATTACAACCATTTCAAATTTCTTTGGTAAACTTCTGAGGACTTTCTCAACAATGTGGTGATCAGGGATGGCTTCACCAGTCAATCTGATCTGGTTCACAATTCCCATGACTCTGGTCATAAATTAATCCACATTTTCAGACTCTGTCATTCTTAAAGTCTCGAATTGTGTCCTCAAGGTTTGCAGTTTAACTATTTTGACCCTGTCATTTCCTTGATAGGAAGATTTAAGGATGTCCTAGGCCTGCTTTGAAGTACCAACGCCTGTGATTTTTGAAAAAATCGAGTCATCCACAGAATTTTCTACTGATTAGTCATGGCGGACAGGTCTGTTGGATCTAGTTCCACATATCCATGATCCACTGGATCCCAACACTCTTGTGCTTGCAAGAAATATCTCATCTGAAGAGACCAGAACTCATAGTTCTTTCCAAGAAGAATCGGACCCTGAGTTGGTCCTTAATTGCTAGACGACGCCATATTTTAAAAAAAAATTGAACAAAACAGAAAGGAAAATGTGTATTTACCTGTCTCCCGCGCGTAAAACCAGGTCTGCTGCTTTCTTGCAGTGATTTCAGAACTCTGTTAGATGAGACCTTTGAACTCTCCAACTTCTGATTGTTGAAATGTCGAAGAGAGTTTATCGGCCTTGAATTGGCCCTTAGTCTCCAATCAATGTGACCACACACCTTGGTTCTTTGTATTTCAATTTGCCGAAATGCGAAATATGCTGGAAAGGCCCTTCTCGAAAGCATTTTCGGGATTTCACATTTCAGGACTTCGTTATGCGAAGTGGCCTGGTCCTCTGTCTGTGGGATCCCCCATATGTCGAAACACCGATTAATGATCCAGATCTTCCTGTGATCTGAAGGTCCATATCCCTTCGGGATTTCGCGATTTGTTACTTTGCAAGTTTAAAACTATTGCCCCAGAGTTTCTGAAACCGCGAACTCCGAAATGTCGATTTGCCGAAATGTCATTAACTTCAGTTATCCCCTTGGGCTATACCTCTAGTCCACATGAACTCTCCTCATATGACCGCAATCCCTTTCAAGGTTTCGTGACTCAAACGCATGACCTCTTGGTCTCTCAACTCTCGAAAAGCCGATTCCCGAAATGCCGATGACCTTCCCTTGTGGGACTTTCCCCAAGGGCCTAGATTGTTTCCACACGTCCCCTCAAGATGGAAAATCCTCGTTGTTTCACAATTTCGTGACTTGCAACTCCAAATCCTCTATCAACTTGAAACCCCGATAGCCGAAATACCGACGATTTCCTCGATCTTCACCACGTGTCCCAAGAAAATGGATGGCTATGATCTTTTCGGTATTTCGAGACTTTCGCCATGGAGTGTCGCGACCTTCGTCAACAAGACTTCCAATATCTCGAACTCCGAAATGCTGAAAATTTGATGGCGCTTGTATCCGCTGCCAGTTGTCCTCTAAGATGGATGTCTCACAATCCTCTTAGGATTTCGCGAAACGTGATGTCGAGATTTCGCGTATCAGGGTTTTGGAGAGAAGTCTCCTTCACTCGTCCAACTCCCGATCCCCAATTTTGCGATCGGATTAGATCGACGGCTCACAATCTATCTCGATCCAATGGTTTAGAATAACTCGTGATTTCGTGATTCACGAATTCTCACGACAGTCTTCTGACCTTTACACCTTGCGAGTTAGCGAAATGCAGAGATCTCACCACGTGTCTCTTGATGGATGGTCGAGATGATTTCGTGATTTTGCGACTTCACAAGTCAAAATTTCTCATGTTCGTTCCAGAGGACTAAACCTCATGCACTTTCTCGCTGATCCACCGGTTGTCGGTCCTTTGCGCAAGATTTAACAGTTGAAACTCTTTCGCCTTTTTTTCACTCTCCTCGTCCCTTCTGAACTAGATTTTCGCCTCAGATCTTCTCGGAGGATGGATCTTACTGCTGCGATGGCTGTTCTTTGCTCCTTAGACGCAATCTTTGCTGCATTTGAAGGAATTTTCTCCTGCGGAAGAAAAATTCGTGATTCTTTCAAATATTTGAAAGAATTACACGAATTCTTTGAAGTATTTTGTTATCTGCAAAGAATTGACGAATTTGAACAAATATTCTTGAAATCTTCAACGTTTCTGCCTTCTGTAGGTTTTCTTCATGAATCTTTGACGAATCTTGAAATTTTCACGATTCTTTAATATTTCTTCCTTCTCGTGTTTCTGCTCCTCGAACTTTTGAGCGTAGTATGTTTTGCTACCTCAGCCTTTTGAGCATACAACGCTCTGCTTCCTTGTGTGAGCTTCTTACGCTGATCTTTTGAGTGTATGACGAACAATTGTCCAATTCTTGTGAAAAAGTTTGTGTCGTGTGCTCTCAAGATCCGTGTAAGCTCTGCACTGTTTGAGGATCGTGTTGCTCTCCAGCCTGTGTGAAGAGGCTTACTACTATAGCTTTGATACCATGATAAATTGTGAAGCAAGAAATGTAGAGAGAAAGAATAGAACAGAAAAATAGTATATTAGAATGTAAGAAGAAAAGTACAAAATGAGTACATGAAGAAGATTCATGAAGAAGTACTATGCAAAGGAAAATAGCTGAGCTAAATAGGCTCAAGCAAATCAAGAAAAGAAAAGTACATCTGGCCAGGACAGTTGGTAGTGTACAGACAACCTTTTACATCCACTACAGAATCTTGGAAATGTTCTTACCCCCACTAGATGGAAGGAATAAAGATGCACATTACTTACAATGCACATGAGAATCATCAACACACACATGCTTTGTTGAATTCACGCTAGGAAGGGAGTGTCAGTCAGGGAAGTGTTGGCTAGGTGTAGATAGAGATTGATTGATCAAGACTTAATGGCTTCTGAGAGGGGGGAACCAACTGTCTAATAGGGGTGCTCCCATGGACGGTACGGGGCCGAGAAAGTCACATAGGGTATGCGATAGCCCATCAGTGCCAGTGGTAATAGATCGGAGATCATTACAGATAGCCGTTGGATGCAGTTGATCACTCGATCCCACTACTTTATGATGCGATGCCAGGTGTCAATTATTCTCCGTCTGGATGTGGAATTCGAAAAACGATTCAAGTTTCCGTTAGCCTATTTTGTAAGATGTGGGCTGGTGCGAATTGAACAGAATGGGTAATGCGGACTGAATATGTATTGTTCCTTTATAATTCATGCATTGTTTGATAAAGCATAATTACGTACGTATTATAAGAAAGAAAGCGTTATGTAATATGCCAATAGCAGCATTGTCGAAATGAACAAAATAGATCTCTCGAAATTAGCATTAACACTCGGATATCCTAATTGGGATCGAATGACTGAAGACCTTTCATTTGTATTGACAGCATCAACCAGTGGCTTTCGACACTGATTTACGACGATGAGTTTTTGGGGTATTGGAATGCTATCTCTCCCGTGTTCAGATATAATATGGCCCCTCATGTGACAAAGGCTCTCTCTATTGGTTGACTGTAATAGACTGTTGTTGATGAGTTCAATTTTCTTGGATTTGTCCAGCCAATGACCTCCCTGTGGCAAGCGACTGTTGCGGTGGGGTAGGGTGTCTTGGGTATTGGTAACCGAGAATTGGTACTTACTGGGGATCAATTGTTGGGTCGAGGGTCAAAGGTATCAGGTAAGCAACAATACCAAATCGATAAGGCAACAACAGGTATGGAAGGGGTATATCTAAGTTGAAGCAAGCCAGCCATTTGTTTTTAGCCCGTGTCATGTTTCTTCGACCTTCAAGTTTCTTTTGTCCGAGTCAGCAATAATCTAATAATAAAGTTCCCAAGTAACGAAAGAAGTAATAATTGAATGATTTCATTATATAAGTGAATATCCAAAATAAGCTAAGCACCGCCTTTAGCATGCTTTTCCCTCCCCCTCTTTGTCAAAATCATGTTTGGAGCGAACCTACCTAAATTCTTCCAGCCATATAGAATCACCAACCGGGGTGGTGTCTTCTTTCTTTCAGGGAATGTTTGCTAAGGATCACCCATGCTGGCACACCTTCCTGACCTCCCTACATGTCTCTCTATCCCCCCGAGGACCCAACCTTCCTTAGTGTCTGATCTCAAATAGTGAATCGACATATTAACAACAACGTGTAGCAAATTGTAATGTTGTGATGTTTGTGGTAGATTTAGTGTGTTGTGATTGACTGAAGGCCTCTGTTTCAAGTCTAAAGGTTGTGAAAAGGTTCATGTCTTGGTGGCCTAGGCTTCTGGCATCTTCATCTTAAGTGGGACTCGTGTAGCTTTGGGTGGTTTGATCGCTACTAGTTCATGGTCCTTCCTGGATAACGAGTTAGTCTTTCCTGGTTGGGTTAGTAGGCACGCAACATAAAAAGCTGTAGGTAGGATCCCCACGCTCATCAAATAATACCTCATTACGTGGATCATCTTAACACATAGAATTCTTGCTTACTTTTGTCTCATAAGAAGAGATAGAGGCAGTTGAAACAACAGTTTATCCGGTTGATTCTTATTAAGGTATAATATTTCTTACTTTATTGTATAAATAATGGTTCCATAGGTATTAGGAATCTTAGACCTTGAAAAAAGAAGTAAGGTATTAGAATATAGGTATTAGTGAGTAGGAATCCTTAAGGTTAGGTATGAGCTTCTATGATTAGAAAGGATTTAGAGAAGCATCTCTTTATATTAAGGTAGAAGGTAAGAATACATTTTATAATATGTCTTTCCATCACTTCATAATTAGATTCATTAGATTGTTATTAAGACACATTGTCATCTTAGTAGAAGCCCTCAACTATGAAGGAACAACAAGGGCTCGAGGATATTGTAATCACTTCATGTTAGTTCTGCCAGTCACTTATAGGAAACCTAGGACCACCTCCTTGTTTCTTCACTTGACCTAACTTTACATACTAGACTCCTGGCTTTCTCTTTATTGGCGGTTTAAAGAATGAAGAAATGGATGTATGGTGTCTTTTATGGATGTTTAATATAATGAAGAAATGTATGTATGGGGCTTCTTTCCTCCTTTTTATAGAGAAGAAATTGAATTAACCCATGTAACTAGTCATGTTGAATTAATGAATAGAACTAATAGTCATGTTGTCTGAATGAAGAAAACTAATATATGTCTTCCTCATGCTCCTAATGAAGCTAACTAACCTCGTAATGTCCTAATGTTCCTAATGAAGAGAAAACCACAACTATGAGTTAGAGAAAACTCCATGTGCTTATGTTCCTTATTAACCTAATGAGCCTAATGAAGAGAAAGAACCAATGCGCTTAATAAAGAGAATCTAATCGATTTCTTTTATTCACTATGTTAAGAAAAGTATTTAACAATTGTTGATTGAGTTATAAGTTCCTGAGGTAGTTGTGTCTACTTAGTGATTGATCTTCCTCATTGAATGAATGACTTTCTTTATGATTGCATGAATACTTGTACTAAAGTTATGCTACCAATGAGACTTGGTCAATTGAATCTGCTACTTAATCTTAATCTTCTCATGCAACTGGAATTGGAACTGCAACCGATAACTTTGTAATGAGATCTACTACCACCTGTACCTCTATCTCTTATGCTACCTTTACGTCTGTTGTTGGTGGTTAATGAGCAATTGGTTCAAGGTAAATGAGACGACCCTCCAGGATGGATGAATTTCCACTACACTCGTTGGTTGCACTGCAGGCCTTTTAGAAATGGGAAGTGGACTTCATCAGGCCCATTAACCCACCTGATTGCAATCACCATGTTTGTAGCTTCTTTTTGGTAGAATTTTGAAATTTTTAATAGATATTCTAGCTCCGGTAACAATTTTTTGCTCATGTATTTCAATAAGGTGTGTAGGAATAGTCAATGCAAATGTCATGTTGCAATTTTCATCTATCATATCAGCATGCAAGATTTTGTGTGATCTATTCACTTTATTCAAACAT
>JZKD02S2199373.1:898977-940365 GCA_000966675.3 Picea glauca | reverse complement strand
CTTTCCGACGTCCTTCTATAGACCTTCTAGTGCCCTTCTGGCAACTAGACGCTCTTTCTCCCGATCTTTTGAGATGAACTCACTTTGTCTTTGGTGCAATCCTTGTGCTCGATTACGCCTCCAAAAGACTTCTTGAAACGCTTGTCTAAGTGTTAACCTGATGCACTCCTTGCACAGGTCTTACTTCTGAATTCTTGAAGTCCTTTCAAGTTTTCCAAGGTAACTCTTACCTCTGCTCGATGCACACCTGCAGAGCTTTATTCCCTCAGAGTGTTCAACAACTCTAGGTTTTCTTCAATGTCTCCAACACTCCATAATGTGTTGGTCATGTGCACGCTTTCACTTACTCAATGCCTTGTTGGTAGAGTCTTACAGAGTATCTGACAACTCTGTGCTACACCTTCTCCTGCATAGGCTTTCCTCCAAGGTATTCAACAACCTTGAGGTTCTCCCTTGAGTCTATGAATTATTATGGTGTGCCCCCCCTAACACGTTCTCCTCTCACTTGAAAGAATTCAGAAACACACTCCTTGTGTCAGCTCACAGAGTTTCAACCCTCTGTTGCGCACTCCTTGCACTTAGCCTAAAGAACCAAAACTAATTCAGTCAACTCACAGATAGAGGCTTCTATCTCTATCCCTTCATATGAACTCTAACATACACATCTACAACATAAACAAACATAACTAAAAGTCATAAACAAAACATCCATTACACAGGGAATTGCATATAGTGGAATCTGTTTTTTCTATTAATGACAGAATGTCAATTACAATATATGAGTCCAGACTGCAACTGAGTCTTGGCTCTCAACAACTATCATAAATCTTGGCTTACAATAATTTTTACTTAATCTTCAGTAGCCTCTCAACAACTATCGGAACTCTAATTGGGCATAAAATACAAATATTTATACAAGAGGGGCTCGACGAGCTTCCCTCGAAACTACGCTAGTGGTGTCTAATCACCATTTAAAATGCGTGACCAATGAGGCATATTACAATGAGTGGAAATCTGATATGAATCAAATACAGATCCCTCCTACTGTCATCCACTTAAGGTGACCTCATCTACCAATGGTGAGAAAGTAGAACTTGGCCTTTCCATCCTGATAACATTAGTTTCCTTAATTACAATTTAAACTTTCGAAGGAAAAATGAGAGGGAAACACCTCTCCCTTCCTTGAATGTGCACCAATGTGATAACCATTTGGTGCATGCCAAGGTGGAGTGATGCTCCTCCATCATACTCCATTACTTTGAAAATTCATGAGATCCTTCTCATGAGCTTCCTAGCTTTGTTAAAGTCCTCCTGGATCCCAAACTTTCTCCTAGAGTTGTCCTCCTACTCCTATGTTTCACTTCTTCTATTGTTGTTTCTTCTTCATCTTCCCTTCTGCTCGTGCATGTTCTCCTATGTTCAGCTTCTCCTTGCTAACAACTTCTTTTGTTGACTTCACCATCAAATCTCTTATCTCCTGTATCACTTCTTCCATTTTCTCTACTATTTGTCTCTCCTTATGTCAGTCGAAGAGTAGACCAACCTAGTCCCCCATGCTACCTTCATATATTGTGACACTGACTGGCCACTCTACTTCAGACTCCAATTCTGCAGGTTCCTTACTAAACTACTTCTCGACTATCTCCTCTGATAGGTTACCTTCTGTTAGTTCCTCTGCTAGTTCCATTCCAGCTTCCTCCAGTCGCCCCTCATGTTGGCATGTATCCTATGGTATGTCTATCTCCTGACAACCACCTTCTCGCTCCATACTATCCAACCAATCCTCCAACATATTCAACTCCATCTCCCACTGAGTGAGTGACTCATCCGAGTGCTCCTCTTCTATTGGGGAAGATTTCAATGTCAACTCCTTCTCCTCCATGACTGTCTCAACTTTCTATCCTTTTGTTGCTACCTATGAAACAATTATTCTAGCCTCTCCTTGGCTTCTTGGAAGGAATATATCGACTCTCCCAATGACCATAATGCTACTTTGATCCTCCTCCTCGGCAGTGGAAGTATTTAACTTCTCATCATCTTCATTCACACGGATTGTAGTTCCACATGAATATTCATATGGGTGAGGCCTTTCTTCTACCTTCTTCCCATCTGTCAACACCCCTTCCTAACATGAACTCTCAATTGAGATCATTTCTTCTCTCTTTCCCACCTAGAAAAATAGAATGTCTCCTCTTCCCTCCTGGCAATTTATGAGATCAATTGATCCCTTCTCATGGACCACATGGAAATCTATGATACCTTTTCCAGATCTCTTTCCCTAGCCACTGAGATTTTCAACATGTCTCAACCACCTTTTTAACACCTATTGTTGCCTCTTGGCCAACAACTTCTGAATAGGCCACATGGTTGTCCTTTTCAAAGGCCACTCGTATCTCCAGTGTACCTTTGACTCTTTCTACATCTTTAATGTTAGATTCTCCATCTCTTCTCTGATTTCACTAAGCTCCATGTATATTTACTCTTTTCTTTTCCACGGGAAGTCCTCTCTTCAACCGCGCTTATGGCCTTCAACAACCATATTTATTCACCTTCAGCCCACCTGGCTATCTACCATCTATTGCAAACCTTGAAACAATCTCCAAAGAGAATCACACTCTATCTCCTTGCCTACAAAAATTAATTCTATGGCTTTGATACCACTATTGAAGAAACACCCTCCCCTCTCGGGGATGTGCGACCTCTCGGTCTTGGATTTTTTAGTATTCTAAGTCATATCAACTCTTCGACTCCCTATTGGAATCGAATTCAATTTTCATAGGTCCCTCTTTCTCCAAAGTGTTATCCCTATCAACCACGCAGCTCTCTTCTTGGTCGCTTTGAACAAATTTGATGGCAGCCCTAGTTTTCTGTGTTAGGCCCCTTTTATCATGTGACCTTGGATTTGGCCTGGGGATAAACCATCAAAGGTGCTTCATCTTCTGGCTTTTTCTTATCCACAACAACCAACTCCTATGTCCTCGAACTCTGAATCAATGAACTCGAATGGCACAAGGATCAATAGTCCCTGTCACTCTCTTAAATCAACAATTGCGATCTATTCAGACTTCGACCTTCATAAGTATTCTTATTTCTCTCCTATGATTTATTCCAGAGCACCACTTCCCCAAAATGAGTGGATCTCATCCATGTTTCCCTTCTAGATCCAATGGTCTGGATTCACTTTGCTCTTCACGACTTCGTGGATATTGCCATTTTCTCTTGGAAAATCTTTCGGATCTCCTAATCTTTAGCCACCTGCCTCCTCATATAATGATGGGAGATTCCTCTTGCCTTCAGGACTTTGACAAGTCTTTACTCCTTATGCACACTTAGCACTTTTCTCGGTGTCTGAGACTTTGACTTCTCTCGGCCTTTTCTGCACTCCTTGCAAAATTTTGTACGCGAAAATGCTAATTCTTTTGATCTTTTGCTTGGCTCAAACCTTAAGGATTCTTGGCTCTCTAAAGACCTTCTACAGACCTTCTAGTGCCCTCTTGGAAACTCAAATTTCTCTCTCCTAATCTTGTGAGATGAACTCACTTTGTCTTTGGTGAACTCCTTGCACTTGATCAAGCCTCCATATGACTTCTCGCAACACTTGTCTAAGTGTTGTCCTGATGCACTCCTTGCACATGTCTTACTTATGAATTCCTAAAGTCCTTTTAGGTTTTCCAGGGAGACTCTTACCTCTGGTCGATGCACACTTGCAGAGATTTCTTCCCTCAAAGTGTTAAGCAACTCTGGTTTTTCTTCAATGTCTCCAACACTCCAAAATGTGTTGGTCCTGTGAGCACTTACACCTACTTAATTCCCTCTTGGCAGAGTCTTGCAAAGTATTCGACAACTCTGTTCTATACCTCCTCCCACATATGATTTCCTCCAAGGTATTAAAAAACCTTGAGGTTCTCCCTTGAGTCTGTAAATTATTTTGGTGTGCCCTCCTGGCACATTCTCCTCTGACTCGAAAGAGTTGAGACACACACTCCTTGCGTCAACTCACATAATTTCAAATCCTTTGTCGCGCAGTCCTTGCACTTAGCCTAAAGAAATATGACTAATTCAACAAACTCATAGATAGAGGGTTCTATCTCTATCCCTGTGGATGAAATGTAACATAAAAATCTATAGCATAAACAAACAAAATTGACATTCATAAAGAAAACATCCATTACACAGGGAATTGCAAACATTGGAATTGGTTATTTTCTATTAATGATAGAATACCAATTACAATATATGAGTCTAGATTGTAACTAAGTCTCGTCTCTCAACAACTATCAAAAATCTTGGCTTACAATAATTTTTCCTTAATCCTTAGTAGCCTCTCAACAGCTATCGAAACTTTACTTGGGCATACAATAAAAATATTTATACAAGAGGGTCTCGGCGAGCTTCCCTCCAAACTATACCATTCAAAACGCCTGATGAATGAGGAAGATTACAATGATTGGAAATATTATCTGAATTGGATATAGATCCCTCCTACCTTCAACTACTTAAGGAGACCTCATCTACAACTTGTCCGAAATTACAACTTGGCCCTTCCTGTTATCGGACTAATCGGTAGGTGTGGACACTAACAGATCTCCCTAGATCCACTTGGATCTAGAACAAAACAGGACAGGACATGACTCTTTTCCTAAGTTTTGACCATTGAATTATCTAGTAGGAAGAAACAAGTAACATACCTTTATATTTCTTCCAAGGGTCTCTGTTTCTCCCCCTTCGCTCCGGTGCTCTCGTGAGGTCAAAACCAAGACAACACAAACCAACCAAAGTGAAGATAGAAAAATATATTCGACAGTCAACTTATGTGTATGATCAAGGAATTACACAATAAAGTGAGAATAGTTTTATGGGAAAGGGACATGCCACTGTATCATATTGATTGAAAGTAAATATTACAACCTGATATCCTTGATGTCACAAGCTTCCTTTCGATGGCTCTTGGCTCCAACACACACACTTGCTCAATCCTTGTATGAAGAAGATCAAAACCTCTTGATAGACTTGCTGAAGTCTTCAAGCTATTGTTCAAGCTAAGTCCTTCACACAATTCTTACACCAATCCTCCAATAAATCTTGCTTAACCTTTTCCATGAGAATTCCCTCAATATATAGGAGAGAATGAGATAGTTACTTGGATAAGAATGATCCCACAATATCAGGGAATCTAGTACAAGGATAACCATTCAAATGTCAACCCATCCTTCTAGAAGATTCCCTTCTAGAAACATCGAGAATTCATATTTTTCCATGATTTAGGAAGAGTTCACACCCTATCTATTCAACACAGTGCGAGGAGTTCACACCCTGGCTTAAGGAAGCCTACAAGAATTAGGCATTCTCACATCCAAATATATTAGCAGCCTACAAACCTTCTTCAAAAATGAGTTTTCTGGGAAGAGATGAAAGTAACTTTTCTCAAGAGAAAGTTCTTATGAAGAGCCTGAGTACACCATCATCAATACATCATCATGATGACCAAAATCATGGGTAACAGAATGCCCCCCAAAGTATGAGGTTGGAACCAGTGAAATCTGAAAGACTTTGTAAGCTGCATGTGTGTGTCAGAAACCAGGAGCACACCTAATCGAAAACATGCGAACAACCAAGCATATGCAGAATATCATATATATTAATTTTGAGGTAGGCATTCCCATACTCAGATCACATACTGATGACATTGTAAACATGGGTCATGGCCACCAATCATAGACTGTGGATCCATGCAATAAAAATATAGCATACCCACCAAGAATACACTGTGGATCTATGTGAAAAATTTCAAATTAAGACGACATAGCCACGAGACATAGACAATGGATCTATGTGTTAGAAATTATATAGACTCCATCGCAACCTGGACAAAAAGATGATATCCAGGGTTTTCAATCTCGTCGCCCAAAAGCACGAATCTAACCATGTGATTACATGTGTCGAAGTCGAACATGGCAGAAACCACTTGATTACCGGTCATTGATGAAACCGTTAACAAGTGTGAGGGAAATCACCATTGATGTCAATGACTCCCAAGGTACTCTAGTACAATCCATCGAGTGTGAATGAATGAGTTGAAGTCGAACATTCAATGGAATCTTTCGATCAGGGGTCAATGATGTAAACCCACTGTCGAAAGCGAGGAAACCTGCCATTGAGGCATGCAAGCTCCAAGGTACAAAAGAATTTCTAAGTCTTGATTACGGATAATGAGCTGAAGTCGATGAAACAAAACTCGTCACAGGAGGGCCTTGATGTATCCCCCATCAATGACATGAAATGAGTAACAAATTTTGAAGGTGAAACAGAGTATGATGTAAATTGGACTGGACACAGGGAAGGCCGACACGGAGAGAAGGGATAACTGCGAATGGCCAACTCAATATAGGTTTCAGATAGACTTCTCTTGAACATATGAATGACACAACCAATGATTTGGCAGCATTGACTCAAAGACGACACAGGGAATGACCTTGTAGCAAATCGAATGAGAGACAAATGGATTTCCCAAACCGGATTCAAATGATGAATAGGGGGTGTCATGTTCAAGAGAGACACTTACTGCCAATCAATACAAAGATGAAAACATATCCCTTTCCCAAATTTTTCCCCACCATTTTTGGCGAGTACCTCTTTATTTTTACGCAAGATTGAGGTGGATAACATATGCTTGTTGATATAAGCTTATCCTTCAGATAAGTCCTTTGGAGTATGTTTAATGAACCCTAAAAAGGAGTGGTTTGGTCCCATTATGGGTCTGTCAATGTTTGTTTAACGAGTCCAGAGATAGAAAACTCGAAGGTTTTTCATGATTATAGAGTTTGGAAAAACACTTAAAAGAGAACTCTCTTAGTTCCTTTTTCATAAAATAGTCTGGATGAGACCGAAAAAGAGATAAATTATCGCTCACCAGATGCTTACTTCAGATACTTTATCGAGCATGAAAATAGCAAGGTCACTCAGCTATCTTTTCATGTTTAGAGAGTCTAAAAAGAGCTTAAAGAGGACTCCAGGGGGGTTCCTTTTTCGAATAACCTTGTTGAGCCCGAAAAAGTGATAAAAGTATGCTCTATTGCGTTCTTATGTATTTTCGAGCGCAAGAACGGACAAAGACTATGCTCGAGGTTTTATACAAAAACCATAAAAAACAATCAAAAGACGCGATGACAAAGAGATAATATGTCTGCATCCTTGTTTAGGAACATCCAAGTCATTACGCCTGCAAAAGTTACACTCAAAATGACATTAGGGATTAAGGTTTAATAGATAAATAATCATAAAAAGCCAAATGACATAGTAAAAGTAAATAAAAAGGAGTAAATACTCTTTTTACCATATCATTTTTACCTTTCCACTATTTGAGCTCAAAAACCCCTCTTTTACCCTCAAAGTTCGGTGTTAGATTGCGGGAGTTACGAGCATCCATTCAACGAGCCATCAACGACAATGAGGTAGTCTCTTTGTCCTTTACACTTTCATGTTTAATTTTTCATTTCCATGGGTTAAAAATCCATTTTTGAATTGATTTAGTGAGCCCTACTTGCGTGCTGCCATTCTCGCAGGTGGGCTACACGGGACCTGCAAGAATGGAGCATTCTCGCAGGTGAGCCCATAGCAGCCTGTGAGGTTCTTGCACTGTGCACAAAGGGCACCTGCGAGAACCGCAAAGCTCAATTTTTTTTAAAAAAATTTACCCAATGAAAGAGAACCAAATCATGAAAAAAGTTGTTAATCTTCTTTTTGTGTTCCTTATGCAGATAATTGGCCATCAAAATGGTTCTTGAATGGTGCGAAAGGGAGCACGAAGAAGACAATGCAATTATCGAAAATCATCCACCTACTATTGCTACTTTGAGAGATTGTGGCCTCTTGAAGTACTTTCATATCCCAGGCTTGAGGGCCTAAGTCAGGTTATTAGAGTACCTGGTGCGTATGTGGGATCCCGATCAACAGGTGTTTCATGTGGGGGTCCACACACTGTCCTTAGGTATTGAGGACATTTACTTTTTGACTGGATTGTCACAGCGGGGGTACTATGTGAGCCTGACTGGTAGCAGAGGTGGTGGGCTTCCCATGAGTGAGTACTGTTGTTTACACTATGTTCCCGAGGCAGAGAGAAAGAAATGAAAAGTAGCTATTTGGGGGGTATGATATTTGACCCTCCGTACTATCCTATTCACCATAGCTCGGATGGTTGGGAGTTATGCTCATCACATGGCGTTACAGAGTTACTTCCAGTATTCTATTGAGTGTACTGAACCTCGGTTTTTCAACTAGGCAGATGCAATGCTTCATAGCGTAAAAAGACAGTTGACCAAATGCAGACGAGGCAACTTGAAGCAATTCAGGTATAGATATTTTCTAGTGTCCTTCTTCCTCGAGAGGGTTCCTTTACTGAGGCTGTGGGTTGAGTGGAATTTACCGGTTCCCAGGGATCCAAGGATGGTGAGATGGTGTCAGCTTATGGCCTGGCACGTAGCTAGACCGATCATCAAGTATGATGATACGTTCTTTGACTGGCTTCAACCACAGATGTTGATGATTTATGACTATGATTATGTCGGGTTGGATTTTCGAGGAGATCCGGACTTAGTACTGTCAGAGGATGCTCAGTGGGGGGAACTTGGTAAGAAGCACACACATTTTTCTTTTTAAATGTTTTTGTGGATTTTTATCATATTCAAAAAAATTTATATGTTCGTCAAAGACTAAATACAAAATTCATTTTGATGACACAGATGTTGGACCTTACATACCTCCTGATACTTATCCCATTCAGCAGCGAGGAGAGGTGGTGCCAGTGCCACAATATGTTGAGGATTATCAAGTAGTGGAACAAAAACAAGAGGGCCTGACCGCAGATATTCCAGACATGCCTCTTTAAGAGGTTCCATGACGTGATCAACGTCATACTATAGGAGTGTCAGGGTCCATGAGTCGAATGCTCTGTAGGGTTTCTCGGGCAGTCGTGTGTTACCGTGAACATCATCCATGACGTCACTTTGTAGAAGCTATGAGCTTTAGATTTTGACATTTTGGTCTTCGGACAAACTTTTTGTAAAAAACTATTTTGATCGTTATATATACAGACAACTTCTACCGGTTTATCATGTATTGTGTGAATTGATGTGATTGATTTATAAATGACCCAAATATGTGTCTAATACATAGTTAGTCAATGCATCTATTAATTTATTTAGATATCTAAGAATATGTTGATATTCAATGTAATCAAAATAGTGTTCCAAGAGGCGAATTCGCAAATACACCCGTAATAAAGTAGGACTTCGAATAGTATAGACATTACTTAACTGTAGTACTACAAGTTGTGAATCAAGTCGCACAACCAAATGATGAATTTCGAGCGAGATAGCATCAACCAATAATTCAATAATGGTTCTATACTCTACGATGTTGTTGATCGCACGACCGAGGCACACATCTCGTAAGGAGACAAGTTCGTTTATAGGGGCGTAAATTGCCCATCCAGCGGAAGCAAGGTTCTGAGTACTACGGCTAGCGCCATCAGCGAAGCCAATATAAGGTAGCAAAGACTCTAACATCTGGAAATCAAACACAACGTCACATAAGGGAAGAGACCAGATAACGACAAAAGCAAGCTATAGTAACACACAAGAAGTATGATACAATAAAAATACAAGTACTAGTGCACAGATGATTTTATGCATAGTACTTCTTCAAGTACAACCCATTCCTGGGTTCACTCAAAGGGATACCATTGTAATCTACTAACTCATAAGCTCCTTTTTCCAAAACTCGTCGAACGATATAAGGACCTCGCCACATGGCTTCGAATTTCCCAGCTCCTAACATATCTCAATCTTGTTCATAGAGAAGAACAAGATCACCTTCGGAGAAAATGCGAGGCTTGACATGCTTGTCATATTGGGCCTTGACACGTTTTTTATGAGCTTCTATGACTAGGGTGGCATCTCGTCGAGTTTCATCCAATCGCATAAGATACAATAGATGTTATTCCTCGGTAGAAGTGTTGGGTAGGAGTTCAACAACTAGTTTTAAAGAGGGTATTTCGCATTCAATCGGGAAAATGGCTTCCACACCATAGACTAAATGGAAAGGTGTAAACCTAGTAGTAGACTTGACGAATGTCCAGTAAGCCCAAAATGATGAAAACAACATTGTGTGCCAACTTGTTTTATGAATCCCTATCATTCGTCGGAGCATAGTTATGAGAACTTTGTTAATCACTTCGACTTAGCCATTGGCTTGTGGGTAATAGGGCGTTGAGTTATCATGACGAAGACCCAAATTTTCAGTGAGTTTGAACACCATAAAATTCCTAAAGTGGCTACCATGATCAGTGACGATAGCTTGGGGAACACCAAAATGAGTTTTTACGTGATTAAAAATGAACAATGTTGTGGTCTTTCTAGTGTTGTCAAATGTCAGCATCGCCTTGGCCCATTTCATAAAGTAATCAATGGCTACAATAATGTAACCATGCCCCCCGGCCGAGTGAGGGTGACATGTCATGAAATCGATGCCCCATTTTTCAAATGGACCAACTGAGACCACAGGGTGAAGAGGATCAGGATGTGACCGTATCTTCTAATTAGAGGTCTGGCAAGCATGGCATTTCTGAATGACGGTTATGCAGTCGTTAAATAAATAAGGCCAAAAATAACCTGCGCATAAGATATTCTGGGCAGTAGCATACCCAGACATATGACCACCACATGCTCCAGAATGGAAGTCATTCAAAGCTTTCTCAGCTTCGTCAAATGTTAGACAACGTCGAAAAACAGAGTCAATCCCCCGACGATAAAGAGTATCCCCAAGGATAATGTATTGACAAGATTGATAGCGTATTCGACATCATTTAGTACTGGAAAAAGTTGGCTGGAAAGTCTGGGTTTGGAGATATATAATGATATCACCGTACTAAAGATCATCAATGCTAATAAGGAAAAGAGATTCATCAGGTAATGAATCCACTGCTACATTTTCCGTTGCGGAATGGGGAAAATCGCATATCAACTCAGCAAAAACTAAGGACTTCTTAGACTTGGCATGTTCGAATTCCAAGTCAAACTCCTAGAGTATCACAAGCCATTTGGATTATTTTCCCCCTAGCAATTGACGTGTCAGAATGTGTTGCATAGGTTTGCAATGAGAAATCACCGTAGTCTTGCGTGAGAGGATATAGTGCCTGAAGGGTTGGACGGCTTGAACGACAGCCAAGGCTAGTTTTTTGACATGTAAATACTTGATTTCAGTTGCCGTGAGACTTCGAATCAAGTAGTAAATAACATGTTTGTCATTAGCATCATCCTCTAAAATGAGGACCATGCCAATAGTGTACTCCGAGGCAGCAAGATAAAGGAAATAATCGCGACTGTAATCTGGGGGAAAAAGAAGTGAAGCACGCGTTAGGGACAATTTCAAATCCTCAAAAGCGTTGTTGGTGATGGTATCCAAGACGAACTCTGAATCCTTTTTTAATAGCCACGTAAATCCACGAGTTATCTTGGCATAATTTGGGATAAAACGACGAAGAAAGTTTTCTTTCCCCTGCAAACTTTGTAACTGGTGAAGTGTAGAAGGAGGAGGGAGATTAGGGATCGCCTCAACCTTTAAATGATCCACCCGGATACCTTGACGTGAAATGATAAAACCTAGAAGATGACCAGATTCCACACAGAAAATGCACTTATGAGGATTCAAACATATACGGTAGAACTGACAACAAATGAAAATGGCCCAAAGGTGTGTGGGGTGATCGAAACTGTGCATGGAATGAGCGGGTAAATCATCCAAATAGGGTTGAACGATGTGCTTGATATCATGGAAAGCATAAGACATAGTGTGTTGAAAAGTGGCGCCAGCGTTCTTGAGACCGAAAGGAAGTTTCCGATAGGCAAAATTACCCGAAGGACAAATAAAACCAGTCTTATGTTTATCCTTGGGAACAATGTTAATTTGATTATACTCGGAGAAACCATCCATGAGAGAGAAGATTTCACTTCCGGTGAAATCGTCAACAATTTGATCGACAAAGGGGGTAGGAAAGTTGTCTTTTGGACAAGATTTGTTGATATCCCTATGATCAATGCATACACGAATCATACCTTGTTTCTTGTCAATCGGGACAAGATTGGAAACCTAGTCTATGAGAGCCACCAGATAAATAAATCCGGCTTTCAGAAGTTTCTTGACTTCAAGCTTTATAGCAACCTCTTTACGTGGGTGAACTGGACGAAGGCATTGTCGGATGGGTTTAGTGTCAGGGTATGTCTTTATCTCATGTATCACAATCTCAGGGTCGATACCCGACATTTCTTCATAGCTCTAGGAAAATATGTCACGAAACTCTTTGAAAAGGGACGTATAGGTGACTATTTCGTCAGGCGAACACGAAGCTCGAATATGGACATTTTCGACAATCCTAGGTTTGATAGATATGTCAATGGGAATAGTGGGTGAGATATTTCTTAAGTTCCCTTCATAAAACACATCGTGTGTAGACTCGGGAATGACCGAGATGACGACAACGGTCGACAGAGTCGAGATCCATTGGTAGTTCTCAAGGGTATGTTGCTCCAGAAAGAGGATGGAACGATGATGCCCATCGTCCCAATGGGTGTCCTCCATGACAGACATGATCATTTCATCTGTGGGAAAAATGACATGGAAAGGATTGGGAGACAACTCATCAAGAGAGGGGGTATAAGGTGTTTCTGATTGAATGGCCTGATAAGAGGATTCAACTGGACTTAATGACATTTCATCACCGAAACGAAGATGATCTCTAGGGTCAGGTACTATCCAAGGGTCATTAGACGCAGGAAGTTCATGAGGCAAAGTGGAGATCATATTGATGGAAGCAACAGACGAGCGTGGAACATCGAGTGATGGAATGGGGAAAGTACCCATTAACGAAGAGTCCTTGAGAAGGCCTACACCGACATTTTCATAACCCGGTGGGGTTTTAGCAATAAATGGTACGTTGCCAGTATGGGTATCAGAATTGAAGAAGGTGAGTTGGTCGATGGTAACAACCTTTCCTTGATGAGGGAAACGTACCACATGGAAAAGGGTCGATACAACTGCGTGCATGGAATCGATCCAGCTGTGGCCAAGCAGAAGATTATAATCAAGGGGAGCGTCAAAGACTTCCACTTCGACTTGGGCCATTTTTCCTTCTAACGTGATGGGAAACGAAGGAAGAACACCATAGGGATTAAAACTGAAGCCATTGAAGGCTTTAAGATTGTTTTGGGATTCATTCAAAGAAGGAGAGCCAATGGATTTCCAGCAAGAAAGAGACATGACACACATCGAGGCACCCTCGTCGATGACAGTTCGGCAAAGGTTTTTGTCGGAGAAAACCACTTGGATCTGGAACACGAGTTGAGGGGGTAACCTTGGAATGTGATATTCCAAGTCAAAGATTATTAAATTCATATTCGTTGGGTGAATTCCACCGATAGCTTTCAACAGTTCCTTCCGTTGTGCGGGACACGTTTGAAGGACTTCAAGGGCTGACATTGCAGAAGGTGCTTGGGACAAATCTTCAACAATGTTGTAGTTTTGGGCCACATGAGCATGAGGATTGAAAGCCAATTTTAGAACGACACCCTTTGGGGGGGGTCGTAGAACTGTGTCGAGGCTCAGTCATTTGAGATGAAGAGGATCGTTGGTAGGTGGAGTCGTGGGAGAGGGTTGTACCAAGGAAGGGGGTAAGTCATCAACCTTCTCCTTAGAGGGAGAATAATCTTTGGCTCGAGTGGTTAGTGAAACGTTTTTCTGCTTAGAATAGCTAGTACACATCAAAACATAGGAGGTGGTAGAAGAGGAGGGTTGGTCATGGATGACCAACTGAACCTATTGTTGAGATGGGAAGGGTTGGGACAAGAGAGTCGGTGCAGGCAGTTTTGGATCTCCTTGAAGTAACTTAGTGACCTCGTCACATCATGGACAATCCTTCGTGTAGTGATCATCACCACATATAAGGCAAGGGTATCGAGGTTTGCGCTTATCCCGATCATCAACAATGGTAGTTTTGGTTTGCTTTGCTTGATTATTTTTGCCCTCCTTATGCTTACCTCTTCCCTTTTTAGATTTGTTTTTACCGACTGGGGTAGATTGAACTGCATTTACCTCAGAAGTCTTGCCAGTGGGAGGGGAAAGAGACGGAGCATTTTGAACATTAGAAGAAACAGATTTAGGGTTTGTGCTTGAAGCGGAATGTGGTTGGGCTTGGGCAGTACCAACCACACCGTCATCTGCATGCGAGGCAACTGGAGTAGTTGAAGTGTTAGAAGTATTAGGACGAGGTAAGTCAGGTAGTAAATCGTAAAGGGTTCCCATTTGTGATTAAATGAGGTCAAGATATTGAGCATGACTTATAGCCTTCTCTTCCATGACTACGACACCCATGGAAATGTCCTTACTGATGTCGTCCACAAATGATTTTGTGAACCACTCCGCCAACAACTGATCGGGGAGCTCAAGTTTAATGAGACATCGTCTCCTTCACTAGTCATAGATGTGATCAGATATATGAGTGCCTTTGTTCTGTTTGAAGGAAGTCAAAATCTCGGTCCCCATGTCATAACGAATTGGTAACTGGTAATGCGTAAGGAAATCCATAGCTAGAGTGTTGAAGTCAGAGAAGAAACCTCGTGGCTATTCGATATACCACTTCACAGCAGAACCTGTGAGGGTTCGTTGAAAAAGACGTAAACGAATAGAGTCATCCATCAATGAGTTGGATGAGCACCATAGGTGACAATTCATAATGTGATTGTTGGGGTCCTCTCTCGCTTTGCCGTCGAATTTAGGAATGTACGATGGAAGCTTAGCTGGTATAACAGGCCATTGGGGAGAGTGACGAATATGATCATTTAAAATCATTTACAAATCTGGAAGATCGAAAGTGGCAAGAAAGGGTAATTGTCGATTCACCTACGGGTACTGGTGGCTTTGGGGAGGAAGCCCTGTCGGCAAACCAATAGGACCATAAGAAGTCTGCATATAATGTGAAGATATAGGCATATTCGATGGTTGTTGGAGAGGATAGTAGCTCATTGGATTATACTCTGGAACAAGGGCTTGAGTTTGAGCATTCACCCCCCAAATGGGATTAAACGAACCTGGATATGGTTGGCCCATACTAGGGGGTGTTACGGACACAGCTGGGAACTGCTGCCCCCCAGATGTTTGAGGAGGATTTTGTATCAACTGATTCCAATAATGGGCCAAGGACGGAGGTATGTTTTTCCCTTAAGGTGGGGTCGGTCCTCCTATTAAAGGTGGTGTTCCAATTGGGGGAAATGTTCCAATTGGAATTTGCCAGCTGAGAGGGGGTTGAGTTATACTACCTTGATGAAAATGTCCACCAATCGAAATCTGGTAATTTGGAGTGAATGACGGAATAGTGCCACTAGGATTAGGATCGCCAGTAGAAGACGAAGAATATCCTCCAAAAGGAAATTGAGGGAGTGTTGGAACAAAACCGAGAAGAAACTGCCCAGAAGAAGAAGGACCACTAGGAGAGCCGGATGGATTTTGCGCAGGAGTAGGAATGGAAGCATTCAACGCACGGTATCCAGGTGGTAGTGTCGGAGCAATGTTGGGCATGCATGGTGTGTTGATGGGAGCAAGGCTAATCGCAGTAAGCCCAGTTGGAACACTCATAGTAGCTGCAAGATGGGCCATTTCGGCAGGGATGGTATAGTGATAAGCAGTAGTCATAGGTACTGTCTCTGTACTAGAGATTTCAGAAATCACAGGTGGGCTGATTTCGGAAATCACAGGTGAACCTGGACAAAAAAGGTCCCGTCGAAAAACGCCCGTAGACCAAAAAGGATCTTGGTCCCCAAGTCCAGACGGAGATCCAGAATACACAACAATTAAGTCTTCGAAAGAGTTTGCTCACATAAAACGGCTCTCAGAATCGGGGTGAAGTCGAAAGTCCTCTCGAGTATTTGTAATTCAAAAATTTTCTAGAGAGTCAGTGTGTTCCACTTGCGGTGTGGTGATGACTAGGACTTCAATTTGCCGAGAAGAGCCTTCAGGTGTGCTTGTAGGCAAGGGTTGAGAACCTTCCAGATGCTCTGGAGATAAACCATGCATTCTATGTGAACGACGTGGAGGATCTATTGTAAACGAGTGACAAAATTTGTGAAGAAAATCCTATGGTCAACTTCGAAAAACAAACAACACACACTAGTAAAGAAAATCTAGGAAGCAACATCAAGAAAACAAGAACTTCTAATTTCGAAGCCACTAGTTGGTGATGAAATCCAACGTCGCAACAACGAGACGAGAAGGGGCTGGGCTAGGGTAGAAAAGTTACGCTGACGACCTGCTTAACGGACTTACACCCTGGTGCAAGCTCCCACACATAATCGTGGGTATACCCTCCAAGGAGCCCGAGTGAGTTTGGTCAATGTCAATTCCAGGAAATGTAAAGACTTTCCTCTTCACAGTCACCTCATGTAAGAACCTAGAAAGATAGGCCACTAAGATCACCACCAACAACAATAAGGCCTGGGGGAACAATCGACAGTCCAATCCACATGCAAGGGCAGGGTATCTAGCCCGAAATCAACTCAAAAGGCTTCCACTCATCATTGTGGGTATACCTCTGAGTGATCCTCGTAATCAACAAATTAGGGTGAGTAACTCTGTCAATATCAATGAGACCTCATGCTTGACCCTTGTGTGAGAAGGGCTTCCTATGACAAGATGTGGCAAATGGAATTTAACACTCCCTAACACAAGATGCTATTGTGTGTTTTGTGCTTTTGGAGAGTGTATCTCTCTTCCTACTCCAAAGCGCTAGCCTAGCTAAATGTTGATGTAATAGAGCCCTAGAAAAGAGTTACTAGATAAATTTTACAATTGCACAGTGTTATTAAGAGCTGTTGTTTACGCAAAGGCCATGGAGATGAAACTTATGTTGTATGACCCAACAATGCATGGATGAGAATGAAAAATATATCGATTTTCGTTCAATGAATCCTATGTATGGGAGGGAGAGAAAAAGTTTTCCAGATCAACCTTGAACTACAATACAAGTTCCTTTAAAATGAAAATGCAACAAATCACGCATCAATAACAATTCTCTATTGTGTCTTTTTCAATAATTTCAACAATTGATTTTCAATGTTTTCGAAGACGAAAAAGATTTTTTGAAAGAAAAAACGTTTTTCCACTTTTCAAAAAGGACCCACACCATGATAGTGAGAGTACTAAAAATAAAAAACCAATGAACAAGCAATGATAAAAACCCAAACCACTCTTTCAATGAAAACAAAAATAAAAATTAAACCAATCTAGTCTTTTCAATCGCATAAGAAAAATGATCTTTCAAACAATAAGCAAATGATAAAGACCAAGAAAACTCAACTTTCAACCGATCACCGATCCTTAACTAATCAAACACACTCAGATTCTGAAATCAGAGAGTATGGTTTTGTCGAGAAAAGTCAAGAAACAAAAGTCAAGACAAAAGTGACAAGACAAGCCTTGGAAATCCTAAGACTATCCATGCATGAAAACGAAGACAAGAAAGACATCAATCAATGGTCCAAGAAACTCTTATGAGGCACCTACACTGATCTGGGTAGTAGAAGATGCCAAAACTCAAATCCAAAAGTTTAAAAAAATGGGTTTGCAGGCTGAGAGTGTTACACAGTGCGAGAATTAGTGATTCTCACAGGTGACCCTTGAGAAGAGTGCGATAATTTCTCACTAAACCTAAAGGAAGGATGCGAACTCTATAGATTCTTGTAGGCTATAGTGAAGTGCAGTGCGAGAACCTCTGAAACTAGTCAAATTTTTGGAAAATAAAAGAAAATTTGAAAAGGCCTCTGGACCCAGGGGGTCTATCAGGATATCTTGAAGACTCAGAGATTGATAAGAAAGGAGAAAAGTAAAACAAGAGTAAATGGCCACATAAAAACACCAAAAGCCACAAATAAAAATGGGATGTTCCCCGGTGGAGTCACCAATTTTGTTATCAGAATAATCGGTAGGTGTGGACACTAACAGATCACCCTAGATCCACTTGGATCTAGAACAAAACAGGATAGGACATGACTCTTTCCCTAATTTTTGACCATTGAATTAGCTAGTAGGAAGAAACAAGTAACATACCTTTATATCGCTTCCTAGGGACTTTGTTGCTCCCCCTTCGCTCCGGTGCTCTCGTGAGGTCAAGACCAAGACAACACAAACCAACCAAAGTGAAGATAGAAAAATATATGCGACAGTCAATTTATGTGTATGATCAAGGAATTACACAATAAAGTGAGAATAGATTTATGGGAAAGGGACATGCCACTGTATCATATTGATTAAAAGTAAAGATTACAACCTGATCACCTTGATGTCGCAAGATTCCTTTCAATGGCTCTTGGCTCCAACACAGACACTTTCTCAATCCTTGTATGAAGAAGATCAAAAACTCTTGATAGACTTGCTGAAGTCTTCAAGCTACTATTCAAGCTAAGTCCTTCACACAATTCTTACACCAATTCTCCAATGAATCTTGCTTAACCTTTTCCATGAGAATTCCCTCAATATATAGGAGAGAATGAGATAGTTACTTGGATAAGAATGATCCCAAAATATTAGGGAATCTAGTACAAGGATAACCATTCGAATGCCAACCCATCCTTCTAGAATATTCCCTTCTAGAAACATCGAGAATTCATCTTTTTCCATGCTTTAGGAAGAGTTCACACCCTAGCTATTCAACATAGTACGAGAAGTTCGCACCCTGGCTTAAGGCAGCCTGCGAGAATCAAGCATTCTCGCATCCAAATATATTAGCAGCCTGCAAACCTTCTTGAAAAATGAGTTTTCTGGGAAGAGATGAAAGTAACTTTTCTCAGGAAAAAGTTCTTATGAAGAGCCTGAGTACACCATCATCAATACATCATCATGATGACCAAAATCATGGGTAACACTTCCAGAATGAAAACATTAATCGCGTTAATCATAATTTAAACTTTCAAAGGAAAAATGAGAGGGAAACGCCTCTCCCTTTATTGAATGTACACCAACATGATAACCACCTGGTGCATGTTGAGGTGGAGCGATGCTCCTGCATCATGAACTCAACATAGAAATTTGTAAATTGCATAAGTGCTTGATGTTATTTGTTTTTCATGTTTATAAGAGAGTGTTTATAAATATTTTCCTATGTATTGGTAGCTATCACACTATGCATATGGAAAATATCCTATGAAAATTTACCTCTAACTCTGTTGTTGGGAAAATGTTTGCATGATCCAGATGGATATTGGTGGCCACCCACCTATTCCAACTAGCTCCTCATGTCGATTTTTGTTCAACAAGTATTTTTGTATTGTTTTATAATTGTGAGTTCTACACTTCTGGGGTTGTTTGAATCCTCACACATTCTCTAGGTGGATAAGGGTGGCCTCTCGCCTAATCCAACTTGCCTATTTTGTATTTTTTCATATCAACACATCTTGTTGTACTTTAAGGGTTGTTTTGAGGCCCTAAACTTAGTTTTTTTTACCCTCCACAGTCAGACTATAGATGGAGTCAAAGTCTAATTGCAAAATGTGTATTTATCTGAAATACCTTTCCAATGAGCTATCATGCGCCTAAAACAAAGGTCGTATGCAAAATTTATGACTCTAGGAAGTTAAGGTACCAAATTAAACCAACTTACCCATAGGGCCCACATGACTTTTGGCGTTTCACCTTCTAGGGTTAGGTTTTTGGATGTCTAGGGTTTGGGCATTCATGAGTGATATGAAAAGGCCCTATGGAGCCTCTTTGCAATCCATTCTACTCAGAAGGATTCCTGTAGCATCCACATCTCTTCTCAAAGATAGCTACCACCATTCAAGCAAGTTTCAGTTCTGCAGTTTTATAGTTTCAACCTATTTCATTATTTAATAGAAGATATTGTTCACTGAATATTTGTGTTATTCTTCCTATATTTGTGTTTATGGTATTCATTATATAACCAGTTTGTTCCACTCCTAAATATCGATCAGTGGTATCAGAGTAGTCTTCTCTTCATTTATTTTTCTTTGTGCATGTCCTTGACAAGGTATGGGTACAAGAAGTTGAGACTTGAACCAAATGAGCCATTACCAGATCATCCACACCGAACCCGACAACAAACCATGGGAGACGAAAATAAAGATGATGGAGTAGAAGATCCTATTAAAAGTTTTCTCAAGGAATCTGTCGCAAAACAAAGTAACGAAATGATGGATAACTTCGTGCAGATCCTCCGATGATTTCCCATAGGAGAAGCATCTTCATCAGGCAGCCATGCAACCCCCTTTAAGGTATAGGTAAATTTTGATATTCCATTATTTGAAGGACTAATAGATGCAGATGTTGTAGATAAATGGTTAAATTTGGTTGAAGGATATTTTTCATTCCACAATTTTTCTGATCGGGAAGAGATCACTTTTCACTCTTTAAGGCCGTTCCCCATGTTAAATACTAGTGGGATACCTACTCTGAGAAAATGGTTGTGGAGGAATTTGAAATTTTTGTGGTGGACCCTACATAGGATTCCTTTTGGGATGCCATTAAAGAACAATAATATCCTTTTGGAAGCTACGAGGACTAGTACACTAGATGGACCACCCTACATCAGGAAAGGGACCAGACAGGACGGGACTTCACCAATATTGATCTAGATTTATTTTCGGCCCGAAATGAGAGCGGAGATATGATAAAGAAATGCACAGAGATATTGAAGATATTAAATAATATAATAGGAATGTATCATAGATGCAAGCATAAACAGAGATATCAGTAATACACAATTTCTATTAATGAAATAAATGTACAAAGACAGTAAAAATACAGAGTGGAAAACTCGCTAGAATGGTGGTGGCTTATCTCTAAGAAGAGATGTGCGGATGTGCTCATTCGCAAGAAGATCATTAAAATGAGGCTTTGAAGGCCTTTTTACAATAAGAAGGAATTCCAAAATCCCTAGACATCCAAAAACCTAACCCTAGGAGATGAAGCGCCAAAAGTCTTGTGGGCCCCGTTTGGGTAAGTTAATACATCAACTTCTTGGGGTCGTAACTTTTGCATACGATCTTCATTTTAGGCGTATGATAACCCGTTAGAAAGGTATCATCAAGGAGATTCATTTTAAGCATAATATTGAAATAAATTACATATTGAAAACCTATTTTCTCCCCAAAAAAACATCGTTTAGGGCCTCAAAATGGCCCCATGAGTTAATATCTGCTAAAAATAGTAAATTACCAAAATTGCCAGAAAACTATTTTGAGCCGGTTGGAAAAGGTGGGTGGCCACCGATATCCATATGGATCAATCCCCCCTCCTTAGGAAGAAATGGTCTCCATTTCACTGAGGGCCCGGGGGAGAGGAAAAAATGTTTGCTGAATCTGAATCTTGGTGACCTTCTTGCCTTGTTGGAGATGTTACGATGCTTAGTTTGTGGAATTATGTCAAGGACCTTTTGAGGCTGAGGTTGTTGAACAAATCGAGCTACATAAGAGGATGGTGTGTAGAATGAATCTTTGCGCTTTGTTGCAACCTTGTCGTCCTGCTTCTGTTGGATAGCAGGTGCTTGTGGCAAGGTTGTAGTGGTTGCAGTGTCCTTCGGTTCCTCTTTTGAACAGATTGTGAAGAAGCTAAATTTTGCAGTATGAGATACTACCTTGTGAAACTTTTTAGGTGGAAAAATAGTCGAAACTACCTTTGGTATTCTGTAGAGATGACCCCTAGAGAAACAATGACATTATAGGGTTGAGACTCATAAACAACATGGCGTCTCCACATATATGGTTGGCCCAAGAGAACATCATAGAAATACAATGGGGAAACATCGCATAATACCTCATCCTTGAAGGGATAGATGTCGTATGACAATCGACACTGTTGGTTGACACAAATATCTCATCCTTGGTGAAGCCACCCAATGTTGTATGGTTGCGGGTGTGGTGTTTTCGACAATCCCAATTTTTTGATGACCTCTGCTGAGATGAGGTTCTTCTAGCTTCCGCTATCAACAATAAAATGCAGCAGGGTCCCCTTCACCCACATCTTTGAATGAAAGAGACACTCCCCCTCTTCATTATCTATTGGTTCTTATGGTTGAATTGTTGTGGTCATGACAATAACAGTGGGGTTTGCGCCGATGATCTCTCTTTTACCAGTATTTTCATAATTAGATTATGAATCAGGGTTCAACTCCTTATCTTTGATATCGAACACCAATGAATATTTTGAGTGAAATTCATCGGTATTGTGCTAGGAGCTTTTGTGGAAATTGCACCATTTTCCGATGTCCTTCTTTGTCTTCCCGTGACCCTTCTTTTCCTGTGGCTTGGACTGGTTTTCGGGAGACTGTTTGTTAGGGTCGTCTTTGTCATACTTTGGTTGTTGCAGATTTGCAGACCTGAACTCTCGTTTGGTCTGGTCCTTAAATTTATACTCGATTTTAACAGTCTATCAATAAGCAGCACCAAGTGATGAGATGTCTAGAAAATCCATTTCAGTTTGCATGTAACTGTGTAGAGCCCCAAGTTATTTCAGAACCAAATGTCAATCAGAGTCCTTGATACCTAGCTTAGTGTGAAAGGTATGGAAGGTATTGGTGAACTCCAGAATTTCTTGGCCCCTCTCTTGCCTCAGTGTAGTCCATCTCATGTACTGGTCCTCATAGTTTCCAAGAGGGTAATATTGTTCCTTTACCACATCCACAAAAAAATCCCAAGTGGGATCAACCCCGTATATTCTAAACTCCTCTATGGAAATTTTCTCCCAGTAAGTTTCCTACCAATGTTTGACATGGGAGAGATCCTTAAGGACCGTGAATATGATATTTTCTTGGTTGGAAAAATTGTGAATAGAGAAATAACCTGCAAACAGATTTAACCATTTATCTAGAGCATCCGCATCTATCCGACCTTCAAATATAGGAATATCAAAATTGACTTGTACCTTAAAAGGCGAGGTGCCTCCAAAGTGGCCACATGATGAATATGCACTTGATGCTATCGGGAGGCATTGAACGATGTGGGAAAAATTCTCCATCATTTCGTCCCTCTGTCGCGTGAGAGCTTGCTCAAGCAACATATTGATAGGATCGTCTGCTCTATCATTTTTCTTTTCTTCCACCATGGAGGGTTTCTTGGGCAGGCGAGAGTGATTGTATTCAAGAAAGACAAGATCTAGACCCAACTTTCTATACTCAAACCTCGTCGGGGACATGCATTGAAAAAAATGAACAAGAGAAGCCTACTCTGATACCACTGATCTAGATTTATTTTCGGCCCGAAATGAGAGCGGAGATATGATCAATAAATGCATAGAGATATCGAAGATATTTAATAATATAATAGGAATGTATCAGAGATGAAACCATAAACATAGATATACAATAATACACGATTTCTATTAATGAAATAAATGTACAGAGACTGTAAAAATACAGAGTGAAAGACTCACTAGAATGGTGGCGGCTTATCTCTGAGAAGAGATGTGACAGTTGCACTCATTCACAAGAAGATCATTACAATGAAGCTCTAAATGCATTTTTACAATAAGAAGGAATTCCAAAATCCCTATACATCCAAAAACCTAACTCTAGGAGATGAAGCGCCAAAAGTCATGTGGGCCCCGTTTGGGTAAGTTAATACATTAACTTCTGAGGGTCGTAACGTTTGCATTTGATCTCCGTTTTAGGCATATGATAGCCCGTTGGAAAGGTATCTTTGAGGAGATTCATTTTAGGCACAATATCAAAGGAACTTCCACATTGCAAGCCTATTTTCCCAAAAAAACATCGTTTAGGGCCTCAAAATGGCCCCAGAAGTTTATATTTGCTAAAAATAGTAAATTACCAAAATTGCCAAAAAACTATTTTGAGCTGGTTGGAAAAGGTGCGTGGCCACCGATATCCACTTGGATCAAATATTTTCTATACCCTCCACACAAAATTGGGTATGAAATATTATGAGCATCATCTGGTGCTCAAATACCGTGATTGTTTGCATAGATACATTCAAATAGAAATGGAGTTCTTGGACATCACCTCATTGGGCACAACTTATAGATATGCTGTCAAGATCGAGCATAAATTTAAGAAGAAAATATGAGAGTTTGGATATGCAAACCCCTCATATTAGAGGCAGGGAAAAGGTAACCCCAACCCACACAGCAGGGGGCCAAGTCATGATGGATTCCCTCAGGACAATCCATCCAATCTGCAACACAAGAAGGGAAATGAGAAGACGAATAAGGACACGATAAAATGGTGCGAGTACCATAAAATTCCTTGCAACAACACTGATGAATACTGCTCCAAGAAGTCCCGCATGTCTAAGCTGAAGGCTTCCGATTCAGAGGTGGATTTTGATTCCGAGTCAAATCCTGAAGGAGGGAAGAGGATTATCGATGTTGAACCCAAGGCCACGGTCACTACCACCAAAGTCCAGACAAGCGAACCAGAAGAACCAGAGGAAGGGGAACGCCTCTTTCACTTGCATATGTGGGTCAAGGGGGATCTGATTTAGTTCATTGTCAACAATGGTAGTCAAAAGAACCTGATTTTAGTAGAGGTCGCCAAGCGACTAAACCTTCCAACGACACTGCACCTACAACCCTACACCATCGACTGACTTCATCAAGGAAGAGATCTCTATGTCAGCTAACAATGTCATCTATTATATGACATCAAGCCTTTCAAAGATGAGGTATTATGTGATATTTATCGCCTTTAATTTTTTGATGTTCTTTTAGGAAAAACATATTTGTGGAAGCGTCATGTTGTGTATGAGTCTAGACCCCGCAGTGTTATTATTACTTTGGGTAGACAATTGTACATAATTCCATAGGTGGCACCGCCTACTGCTATTTCTTTAATACCTGCTAAGCAATGTAGTAAGGTCATTTCACAGACCGAGAAGTTTGTCTTCTTTGTGATCCATGCTCACAGTAAGAAGAAGTTTGCTACCACATCCATGGCCTCTACATAACACCTCTCTTTTCAGTAGAAGAAAGTGGATGGGTCATGGAAGAACACAGAGACATATTCATCTCAACTACACGGTTACCGACACACTACCAAGTCAAGCATCCAATTTATTTGACCCTAGACACACCTCTACCTAATGGACCAGTCTATTGAAACTCTCTGATGGAGAATGACGAAATTAGGAGTTAAATCCAAGATCTTCTTCAAAAGGGGCACATCAAACCCAACTCCTCCCCTTGCAGAAGCCTGATTGTACTGGTGCAGAAAAAGGATGGGACTTTGTGACTCTGCATTGATTACATATCCTTAAACAAAATCACATTCAGGAACCACTATCCCATTCCCAGGATTGATGACCTTCTTAACCAACTCAGGGGGGGGAATTTCTTCAAAAAGATTGACCCGAAGTCTGGCTACCATCAAGTTCCCATCGAACCAACGAATGTCTAGAAGACAACCTTCAAGTCTAAGGAAGGTCTCTATGAATGGATATTTATGACCTTTGGCTTAAAAATTGCCCCAACCACTTTCATGAGATTGATGGACGATGTATTGAGACCCTTCACCAACTTCTTTTGTGGTAGTATATTTGGATGACATCCTCATCATCAACAGAATGTGGGAGGAGCACATGCGTCATATTCAACATGTTTTGAGCACTCTACGACAACACAAACTTTAGGCCAACTTGGAAAAATGATCTTTTGGAATGAACAGGGCCCAATACCTGAGATACATTTTTGATGAGCATGGGGTAGATGTTGATCCAACTAAGATCCAAGTCATTCGTGATTGGCCATCCCCTACCACACTAACTGAGCTTCGGAGCTTCTTAGGAATCTCCAATATTTACCGACAGTTCATGTTGGGATTGCCCCATATTGCATGGGCCTTCAGCCAGGTGACCAAGGGAGGTGGTAGGGACATGTTCGTGTGGGGGAAGGATAAGAAATGAGAATTTGAATATCTGAAACATTGTTTGTGCTTATCTCTCGAACTCTCCTTTATCAATCTGCAACAACCATTTGAGATTGAGAATAATGCATCTTACTATGATGTGGGTGCAGTTCTCACTCAACGCGGGCATCTGGTGGCATACCATAGTGAGACACTCTCCAATGTTGTCTATAAATACCCAACCTATGACAAGGAAATGTGTTCCATTGTACAAGCCTTTCATCAATGGAAACATTACATTCTATGGATAGAGACGATCATACACACTGATCACAATACTATGTAGTTCATATAGACATAGGGGAAATTGCAGAACGACCTCCATCAAAAGTGGTCCACCTACTTGTAGAGTTCCATATCAACATCAAGTATAAGACAAGTATCTCCAATCATGTCATTAACTACCTCTGTCTTCCTCCTGTGGCTGCACTTACCACCGTGCTCCATTCCTGTGGACATGAAACATCAGAGTGGCCCCAAATTTATGAGAAAGATCCAGACTTCTCCACCACATATCAACTCTTGGGTACAAGAACCAATGCCACTGATTTTCACATTCATGATAGACTCTTATGACACCTGGGCCATCTCTGAGTTCCTACAAGCGAGTGTGAAGATCTGATTTGGTAATCCCTCTACAGTCATGTGGAAGGACATTTTGGCATAGAGAAAATTGTGGTCATCCTTCAGAAACATTTTTGTTGGCCAAAATTTTGACTAGACGTTAGAAAGTATATCAGATCTTGCATTTCCTACGCCATTTCTAAGCCGACCATCAAGAATAAATGCCTATACACCCCTCTTCCTATTCCTAAGAAGTCGTGGGAGTCCATCTCCATGGATTACATGTCTGGTTTTCCAACCACCAAGCACAAAAATGACTGCATGTTTGTGGTCATTAATCAGTTTTCGAAGATGGCCATCCTCATAGCCTATAAGAATATTGTCATAGTAGCTGATACTTCTAAGCTCTTCTTCAAATGAGTTTGGGTGCACTTTGGGATACCACATACCATCATCTCCTACCGAGACATCAGGTTCCTCAACACCTTTTGGTCGAGCTATTGGTCTCTGTTGGACATGAAGCTCACAAAATCCACTTCTTTCCACCCCCAAACCGATGGCCAAATTGAGGTCATCAACTGGATGATTGTACACATCCTATGCATGTATAACTCTAATCATCCCCGTACATGGGACAAGAGTCTCCCATATGTCCAACACAATTACAACAGAGCTCTCCATAGTTCCATCAACCATAGCCCATTTCAGGTGGGTCTGGGATTCCAACCCTTGGGACCCATTAACGTTGCACTTCCTCTTGCCACCACACAGACAGACTCTTCCCCTGATCATTCTACGGTCGACAAATCCACCAGTTTCATTGAGAAGATTTAACACATCTGCCAATAGGTCCAAGAGATTTTGCAGAAATCCAATGCTAAGTACAAGCAATGCCATGATAAACATAGGGTACCACACAAGTTTTAGGTTGGCAACAAAGTATGGTTTCATTTGTAGAAGGAGTGTCTCACTGGGCCCCAACAGAAGCTTCAGCCACTTCGTTGTGGACCTCACATTATCACCAAGGTTGTGGGTAGAAATGATTTTGAGCTCAACAATCCACCCTTCCTAGGTTTGCATCCAATATTCAATGTGGACCTCCTTCAACCATATTTCCCACCATTATTGGACAACTCTGAGATCGCCAAACAAATGACACCAAAAGATCTCAACGCTGACTACATGGAACAAGCATCCACTGATCAGATAGTGGACACACAGGTCAAGGGCACTCACCAGTAGCGAATCCAACTTTATCGGGTCATCAAGGTAGGGCAACTCCTACACCAAGGAAAGTGTCTCCCCCAGGGCCAAATCCAATAGAAGTTTCCTAACCTGATGGGGGAACTCAATGCAATGGAGACCATTTCTTCCTAAGGTAGGAGGATTGATCCAGATGGATATTGGTGGCCACCCACCTATTCCAACTAGCTCCTTGTGTCCATTTTTGTTCAACACGTCTTTCTGTACTATTTTATAATTGTGAGTTATACACTTCTAGGGTTGTCTGAAGCCTCACACATTCTCTATGTTTATACAGGTGGCCTCTCTCCTAATCCAACTGGCCCATTTTGTATGTTTTCATATCAACACATCTTGTTGTACTTTTAGGGTTGGTTTGAGGCCCTAAACATTGTTTTTTTTACTTGCCACAATCAAACTATAGATGTAGTCAAAGTCTAGCAGTGAAATGTGTAGTTCCTTGAAATACCTTTCCAATGGGCTATCACATGCCTAAAATGGAGGTCGTATGAAAAATTTATGACCCTAGGAAGTTGAGGTAGCAAATTACACCAACTTACCCATAGGGCCCACATGACTTTTGGCATTTCACCTTCTAGGGTTAGGTTTTTGGATGTCTAGGGTTTTGGGATTCATGAGTAATATGAAAAGGGCCTATGGAGCCTCATTGTAATCCATTCTTCTTAGACGGATGTGTGTAGTAGCCACATCTATTCTCAAAGATAGATACCACTATTAGAGCAAGTTTTAGTTCCGCAGTTTTATAGTTTCAACCTATTTCATTATTTAATAGAAGATATTGTTCACTGAATATTTGTGTTATTCTTCCTATTTCTATGTTTATGGTATTCATTATATAATCAGTTCGTTCTTCTCCTAAATTTGGATCAGTGGTATCAGAGTAGTCTTCTCTTCATTTATTTTTCTTTGTGCATGTCCCCAACAAGGTATGGGTACAAACATTTGGGACTCAAACCAATCGATCCATTACCATATCGGCCACGCCGAACCCAACAACAACCCATGGGAGACGAAAAGAAAGATGATGGAGCAGGAGATCCTATTAAAATATTTCTCTAGGAATCTCTCACACGAAAAAGGAAAGGAATGATGGACAACTTCGTGCAGATCCTTTGACGGTTTCCCACAAGAGAAGAATATTCATCAGGCGGCCATGTAACATAACCCCTTCAAGGAACATGTAAATTTTTATATTCCATTATGAAGGACTGATAGATGCAGATGTTGTGGATAAATGGTTAAATCTTCTCGAAGGATGTTTTTCGGTCCACAATTTTTTCGATCGGGAAAAGATCACTTTTTCACTCTTCAATTTCATTCCCCATGTTAAAGACTGGTGGGATACCTACTCTGAGCAAAGGTCCATGGAGGAATCTTCAATTTTTGTGGTGGCCACTAATGGGGATTCCTTCCAGTATGCCATTAAAGAGCAATACTAACCTGTTGGAAGCTATGAGGACCAATACACTAGATGGACCACCCTATTTCAAGAAAGGGACGCGACAGTACCATACTTCACCAATATTTTCCATACCCTCCACACAAAATTGGGTATCAAATATTCTGAGCTTCATCTGGTGCTCAAATACCGTGGATGTTTGCATAGATACATTCAAACTGAAATGGAGTTCCTAGATATTTCCTCATTGGGCACAACTTATAGATACATTGTCAAGATTGAGCAAAATTTTAAGCATAAGCTACGAGAGTTTGGATCTGCAAATCCCTCACAGCTGAAGTAAGGCAAAGGCAACCCCAACCCATATAGCAGGGGACCAAGTCACGATGGCCTCCCTTAAGACAATCCATCCAAGATGTAACATAAGAAGGGCAAGGAGAAGACAAAGAAGGACACAGGAAAATGGTGTGAGTACCATAAAAGTCCTTGGAACAACACCGACGAATGCTACTCCAAGAAGTACCTCGTGGACGAGTTTAAAGCTTCTGATTCAGAGGTTGATTCAGATTCTAATTCAAATCCTAAAGGAGGGAAGTGAATTATTGATGTTGAACCCAGTGCCATGGTCTCTACCACCAAAGTCCAACCAAGTGAACTAAAATAACCAGAGGAAGGGGAATGCCTCTTTCACTCGTAGATGTAGGTCAAGGGGC
Organism: Picea glauca; assembly: GCA_000966675.3. Taxonomy (NCBI): domain Eukaryota; kingdom Viridiplantae; phylum Streptophyta; class Pinopsida; order Pinales; family Pinaceae; genus Picea; species Picea glauca. The sequence continues at coordinate 910,460 of JZKD02S2199373.1, read as the reverse complement.
CTCTGATTCACTTCATTATCGATGACAATAGTTAGAAGAAACTAATTTCAACAAAGGTCTTCAAGCAATTGAACTTGCAATTGAACTTGCCAATGACATCGCACCTTCAACCTTACACCATCGGTTGGCTTCGTCAAGGACTATCTCTTTGTGTCAACCGACAATGTCGTTTATCCTATGACATCAAGCCTTTCAAAGATGAGGTACTATGTGATATTAATCCCCTTGAATTTTGTGATGTTCTTTTAGGACAACCATATTGGTAGAGGCTTCATGTTGTGTATGATTCTAGACCTCGCAGTGTTTTTATTACTTTGGGTAGACAATTGCACATGATTCCAGAGGTGGCACCGCCTACTGCTATTTCTTTAATCTCTGCTAAGAAATGAAGTAAGATCATCTCATAGACCGGGAAGTTTGTCTTCTTTGTGATTCGTTCTCATGGTAAGCAGAAGGTCACTGTCATATTTTTGTCCTCTACACAACACCTCTCTTTGCAACAGAAGCAAGTGGACGGGATCATGGAAGAATACAGAGACATCTTCATCTCACCTACAGGGGTACCGACACACTACCAAGTCAAGCATCCAATTGATCTGGCCCCTAGCACACCTCTACCTAATGGACCAGTCTATCAATGCTCATTGATGGAGAATGATGAAATCAAGTGTCAGATCCAAGATCTTCATCAAAAGGGGCACATCAGACCCAATGCTTCCCCTTGCAGAAGCCCAATTGTACTGGTGCAGAAAAAGGACAGGACTTGGTGACTCTGGATTGATTACAGAGCCTTAAAAAAAATCACAGTTAGGAACCGCTATCCCATTCCCAAGATTGATGACCTTCTTTACCAACACAATGGGGGAAACTTCTTCAACAATATTGACCTAAAATTAGGCTACCATCAGGTTCCCATTGAACCAATGGATGTCTAGAAGACAACCTTCAAGTCTAAGGAAGGTCTCTATGAATGGCTAGTCATGCCCTTTGGCTTAACAAATGCACTAGCCACTTTCATGAGGTTGATGGATGATGTATTGAGACCCTTCACCAACTCCTTTATGGTAGTATATTTTGATGACATCCTCATCTTCAGCAAAATCTAGGAGGAGCACATACAACATATTCAACAAGTTTTGAGCACTCTACAACAACACAATATTTATGCCAACTTGGAAAAATGATATTTTGGCATGAATAGGGTCCAATACCTGGGATAAATTGTTGATGAGAATGGGGTAAATTTTGATCCAACTAAGATCCAAGTCATTCGTGACTGGACAACACCGACCACACTGACCGATATTTGAAGCTTCTTAGGACTCATCGATTTTTACCGACGATTCATGTTGGGATTCTCCCATATTGCCTTGGCCATCAGCTAGGTGACCAAGGGTGGTGGTAGGGCCAAGTTCATGTGGGGGAAGGAGAAGAAACAAGCATTTGAAGATCTTAAACATAATTTATGCTCATCTCCCATACTCTCCTTGCCCGATGTGCAACAACCATTCGAGATTGAGACTGATGCATCTGACTATGTTGTGGGTGCAGTTCTCACTCAACACGAGCATCTGATGGAATACCATAGTGAGATACTCTCTGATGTTGTCCGTAAATACCCCACCTATGACAAGGAAATGTATTCCATTGTAAAATCATGTCGTCAATGGAAGAATTACATTTTGGGGATAAAGATGATCATACACACTGATCACAAGGCTCTGTAGTTCATACAAACACAGGGGAAATTGCAGAACGACCGCCATCAAAAGTGATCCACCTAATTGTAGTAGTTCCATATCAACATCAAGTATAAGTTAGGTATCTCCAATTGTGTCGTTGACTTCCTTAATCGGCCTGCTATGGCTGCACTTACCAATATGCTCCATTCCTGTGGACATGAAACATCAAAGTGGCCCCAACTTTACCAGCAATATCCATACTTCTCCACCACATATCTTCTCTAGGGTACATGCACCACTGTCATTGATTTTCACATTTAGGACAAACTCTTATGCCATCTGGGCCATCTTTTTGTTCCTACAAGTTAGTGTGCAAAGATTATTTGGGAATCCCACTATAGTCTGGTGGCAGGACATTTTGGCGTAGAGAAAACTGTGGCCATCCTTCAGAAACATTTTTATTGGCCAAATTTTCGACTGGACGTCAACAAGTATATCAGATCTTTCACTGCTTACGCCATTTCCAAGCCGACCATCAAGAAGCAAGGCTTATACACCCCTCTGCCTATTCCTGAGAATCTATGGGAGTCCATCTCCATATATTACATGTCTGGTTTACCAACGACCAAGAATGGAAATGACTGCATGTTTGTGGTTGTTGATCAGTTTTCGAAGATGGACATCCTCACAACCTGTAAGAAGACTGTTACAGTGGCCGATACTGCCAAGATCTTCTTCGAATGAGTTTGGGTGCACTTTGGGATACTACAGACCATCATCTCTGACTAAGACAGGAGGTTCCTCAACACCTTTTGGTCATGTCTCTGGTCTATGTTGGACACCAAGCTCACAAAATCCACTTCTTTCCAATCCCAAACCGATGGCCAAACTGAGGTCGTAAATCTGATGACTGTGCACATCCTGTGCATGTACAAATCTAATCATCCATGTACATGGTATGAGAGTCTCCCATATGTGAAACACAGTTACAACAAATCTCTCCATAGTTCCACCGTCTATAGCCCATTTCAGGTGGGTCTGGGATTCCAACCCTTGGGACCCATTGATGTTGCACTTCCTCTTGCCACCGCACAGAAAGACTCTTCCATTGATCATTCTGTAGTTGACAAAGCCACCAGATTCATTGAGTGGATTTAGCACATCCACCTACCGGTCTAGTAGATTTTGTAGAAATGCAATGCTACGTACAAGCAACGCCATGATAAACATAGGGTACCACACCAGTTTTAGGTTGGCGACAAATTCTAGTTACATTTTCATAAGGATCTTCTCACCGGGCCTCATTGGAAGCTTTGGCCACTTCGTAATGGGCCTTACACTATCACCAAGGATGTGGGTAGCAACGATTTTGATATCAACACTCCACCATTCCTTGGTCTGCATCTAGTATTCAATGTGGACCTCCTTCGACCATATTTCCCACCATTATTGGACACCTTTGAGATTACCTCACAACTGACACCAACATATCTCAACCCTGACTGCATGGAATAAGCATCCATTGATCATATAGTGGACACACAGGTCAAGGGAACTTGCTAGCAGCAAATCTAGATTTATCTGGATGTCAAGATAGGGAAACTCCTACACCAAGGCAAGTGGCTCACTCGGGGCCAAATCCAGCAGAAGTTTCCTCACCTGATGGGGGAACTTAACGTAATGGGGGAACTCAATGTAATGGAGACAATTTCTTCCTAAAGGGGGAGGATTGATCCAGATGGATACTGGTGGCCACCCACCTATTCCAACTAGCTCCTCGTGTCCATTTTTGTTCGACACGTCTTTCTATACTATTTTATATTTGTGAGTTTGTTGACGAGAAAAAATGACTGTCTGTCAATTGGAAGAATGAATCTGATCCGGGGTTGTCTAAATAAACCAATCCATTTGGTGTGACTTGCTCTGATGGGTTTAATGGCTTCGTTGGCCAATCTTGAAGTCCTAAAAGAAACAAATAAAAGAAAAAGAGAAAACTAACAAATAACTACTTAGTGTATATATGTATATACGTATCTATATAACTATTTTAAATATTATTTACACAACAGATCTGTCTATCTTATTTATGTGCATGATATACAAGTTGTGGGTTTTAATCTAAACTCACGAAAATCTATGTAAAGATGGTTTCTTTAACGAAAGTAGATAAAGAAAGCACATAAGCTATTTTTTCTTTTTTTTTTCTTTATTAATCTAAGTTTAAATTGAAAAAGATACAATGAAACAGGAGTATGTGGATGGTCAAAGCCAGACCATATATTAGTGTTTCATAGACAAATAAACAATAGAAAGAAATGAACTAACCTATCAATGAGTTAATCGACATGCATCCAACATCTGTATAATTATGGAATGTCCAGCCAGTCTATCCAAGAGATAAATTTACAATGAACCTTGAAACTGTTCGGAATAAATGCAAAACAATATATTGACTGTTGAATTTTAACGACAGAATGAAGATATGCAAATAATCGTTGTGGTATTTGTGATTGCAAGTAATTACAAATAAGATAAATCTAACTTAAACAACATGCTTTTAATCATTCAACAAAATTAAAGAAAAATCTTATCATTTGGGTTGAACGAATGACCACTCTATATAATATCTAAAACATCACATACATACAGTATTTATAAATGAATTATCCCAAATCATAATAAGCATGAAGAAAAAAGCTATCAACACCTATTATCATGTCAAGATAAATAGAACTTAAACTAAGACATAATACACAAGAAGCTAAAGCTATAATATGCATTTCTGTTCCATTCAAGTCTGTGAACTAATTGTCCATACTTCAGCCCCAGGCCAAGATGATTTGATTACAAAAAATACAAGTTTATAAAGAGTTCAGAAAATCTAACTATCTTATCTTATAAGATAAAATTAAATCTCTACAATCATCTACTGATTACAAAAATAGGGGGAATATAACCACCCCAAATCACACTAAATCTATAAAAATGAAAAGGAGTTTGTTACTATTTACACAAAAAAGAGCCATGGATATGGATAATAAGCTCAAAAAAGATGAAGATCATTTAGTCACCATAAACTCCCAAATATCCTGAAAGAAAAAGATGAAATAAATAAATTCAGATATACATTTAACCAATATTTTCCAAATTTCGAATAATAATAGACTGGCTACAGAATCTGTTGATTCTGTAGCTAGTCTATTTTAGCAATAAAATCTAATTTATTCTATGAACAAGAAGGTAACAATATTTTAATACAAAAATAAATCTTTACTTTTAACTGGAAAATCAAATCGATTCACATGATCTCATAATTGATCACTGCTGTGATACTTTCAACATTTTTTAGTATGATGTTCCCTGTTGTTTTCGGATGTTTTCCTTGTCTCTGAACACTGGTCTTGAGCCTACAATTTTCCTCTTTTAGGGGGTCGACCAGATTGGTGAGGGTTTTGATCTGTGATTGTAAAATGGGTATGTCCGTGTAATACTTGTCAATCCAGAATAGACAAGTTTCACATTGTAAACCTGTGATGGCCATTTGAGAATACCCATGGTTGTGTGACAGGATGTCTTCACTGTTGCCTTTAGATTTGTTATCAAACTTAATACCTGGAAACCCCTAACTGTGCTTCAAGCAAGGTGGGAGGTTATCCACGAAATTGTAAGCCTGGTGGGGTTCTTCTTGGAAAGAAGGAGGACCTTCTTCGACCAAGAATCTGTTTATCTCCGAGTCTAATATTTCATAGATATCGATCATTTTGATCAAGATCACATGAGGGTTTGATTTATTTCTCAATTTCCTCGAGATCAACCTACCTGCCTTTTTATTTTTAAAACCTAAATCGATATCAGCTTTAGATGGCTTCCCCACAGGTTTGTTTGTATTCTTAATAGAGGCGTTAGGATGACTCTGCTCAACATCTTTTGGGTTGAATATAGGCTTCCTAAGGGTGGCTGTAAGATAGGCCTGTGTAGATGAAGGGACCGCTCTGGAAAGGACTAAGGTTTCCTCTATCACGGGTTTGATAACCTCTATAGCATTAGAGTCAACGAAACCGTTTTAGGCCAGGAAGGCGTTCCAGTCATCATGTTGTAACTTCAATTGGTGTACTAACAGTATTTTTTTTAAGTCGTGGTGAAACAAGCTTGAATCCAACTGCTGTCTTTTATACCTCTTTGCTATTTTATACAAGCTTCTCCACAGGTAATATGGCATATTTAATGGAAATCAAATGAAATTCACGAGCAAATCTAGGTGATAAAGAAAAACAAAACCAAAACGGCCTTCACATGTCACAAATTGTTTCAAGACTACTAGCAAGCCATGCCATCGGGTTTTCAACATGGACACGGGCATACCTCTATTGCAACAATTGATTTTTCGAGACGTGAAGAAAAGGCTCCATGCGACCTCCTCGACTTTAGCGTTTTTGAACCACTTCTGCCCGGTCAAAGGAAGACCTGTTGCTTGACCTAAAAAATTCTCTATGACTTCGACCTAAACGTCTCCCACCTTGGCTCAACATCCATCAAATGAAAGGGAAAATTCCTGAGTGGTTCACAAATTGAATCCCTGGAATTTCTCAATAAAAACAAGCCATCCTTGACCCACGAGATCTTCCCTTGCATCATCGGACAGGAGTAGGTTCTGAGAGCCATTGGGTTCAATACTAACAATCGGGGCCATGTGGATTCGATAAGAAGTCAATAAAACACAATGAGTATGGAGGGTTTTGAAGGAGAAGACCAGAGTGACATTTCAGACCCAAAACTCATCAATAACCTAGGGCGTATGAACAAAAGTTCCTCAATACAAAATGATAGGCGTTTTGTGAAATGAATGTGAGGAGTACATACAAAACCCAAAACTAAGCTCAAAGTGATGGGCTTACTGTCGTTGAACTACCACCTCTCACATGGTATAGGCCATGACTAGGTGCATTAAAACTTCATCATTACACAACAAGGTAGGTTTCGTTTCTAAAGTTTAGGATACGGAAATTTTTTATAAACCAAAATGTATTGACAAGGAAATGCATGACCAAGAGCCACAAAAATATATCAAGGTTTAAACTAAAAGGACCCTTGTTGATTCAAATAACAATCCATAAGCATGCTTTAGATTTGAGGAGTCAATAAAGAAGATGAGCTTGATAGCAAGAAACAAAGTCTTTATTAAAAAAAACTATGGAGCCATCTACCTTTCATAAAATTTTAAATGAAGCGATAATACAGTCATAAGTTTTAATGCTTCATTTTCATGCTTTCAGTCATGAACAAATCATGAAAACAAAAACACTAGGAATAACCGAAAACTCACATTTGTAGTTTCAAAAAATGTTCACGAAGGACAAAAAATGTACGACTCCAGGTAGGCAGTTACATAGATATGTTAAAAAAATTAAAAAGTTAAAAAAATATGTTGGGCTGCCAACAATGGCGACTTGTTGGGAGAAGCAGTTATCTTTGTATCAATGATGAGTTTAGGTTAGAAATATTTGAATGATTTCAAATAAAAGAACAGCTGAAAGACATTTGAGCATCTTTGACAATCATTACGTGGTCCAGCTTAAGATATCTTTCGTTAAAAAAATAAAATATGGTGACAGACTTAACAAATGAAAGCCACGATGTTTAAGTTATTGGCTCCAATGTTGTTGACAGGGGAACTGCTACCAGTAGGAATCCATAGCCTTGACAGGGATGTCAATTAACCCACTCTGATGCCTTTATCCTGTCCAACAAATTTCAAATCAGAATGAAGGATTCTTATGACCAAAATCGAAATTTATACCTAAGAATTTTCTTTAACCTGACATTGTTTCGCTGCCAGCAGGCCTATTCAGTACCCCGACGAAGTTGTCTTGGCACCATGCATGCATTTAACCACTACCAGCAGACCTGTTCAGTGTCCTGACGGGTTTGTAAACACTTCCCACAACTCTCAAGAAATTATTGATATAATTTATAGATATCCAAAAGAGCGGGGTGATTCCGAAAATTTCAGTCTTTGGCACATTTTGTTATTTTTTGTCTGCTTTAATTTTTGCTTGCTAACCTTCATCATGGTCTGAAAATAGTTCACTGACGAAACCGATTTTTCAAGGATAGGAAAGCATCATTGAGTTTCTTTCTTAAAAGTAGGGACAACGTAAAGAGCTTTTAATGATAGTCATGTTTACTCTCAAATGAAAATTGAAACCGAGAAATCAATTCTCAAACAAAATACCATCTTTCACTAGTCTACGTTTTTAGAAAAACACAGCATTTGATGCTCTGGCAGTCCTTGATAGTTGTTTAAAGATGAAGCATTTTGTCCTTCCTTTTGAACTAGACTGTAATACAGGCATGTTTAAATTAGAAAGACAAAACAAAAAATTAATGAAAGAAAGAAAAATGAAAAAGAAAACCAAAACAAACCAAAACAGAAACGGTTATGTACAAAAGGTGTATCTAGGATTTGTCAAGAGAAACACCTCTTGAGAGCTTGGCCATTCACCGGAAAGGTGTCTGTCTATCCCTCTAAATTCTGTAGGTAGAAAGAACTAGGGCCTAGTTTTTTGGCGATTAATAATGGTCCCAACCACAGGTTTTGGAGCTTAGTATGTTTCCCTTTCCCCTCATGAGGTTTATCCCACTTGAGGACAAGATCACCTACCTCAAAATTCCTATCTGAGGAAACACTCGAATCAAACCAGTTTTTGATAAGATATAGATGTTGATCCAGTTTTTGTTTTTCTTGAGTCCTTACCTCTTCTAACTTCAGCAAAGCATTAATATGAATTTCTAGAGGAGGACAGTCTTCTTCCTGAACCTTCTGCGGTAGTTGTAGAGAGGGGAGAAGAACATGTAGAGGAAGAATTGCTTCCCTTCCGTAAACAAGAAAGAAGGGGGAATTACCAAAAAAAGTTTTCGGAGTTACCCTATCAACCCAAAGTGCATTGAATAGTGCATTATGCCAGTTTTTGTGGTTTTTTGAAATCGTCCTCTTAATGATCCTGATTAGGTTTTTGTTTTTCGATTCTACCAAACGATTTCCTTGGGGGAAATAGCTGGCAACATATTTTATCTTTATCCCTTTTTCTAAAGAAAAGGAACTCATTTCCAGAGACGAAAAATAGGAAGTATTATCGAATACTAGACATTCAGGAATACCGAATTTAGTGATGATGTTTGAATTAAGGAAAGATATTACTTGACTAGTGTTCACCACTTTTAATGGTGTAGTCTAGGACCATCTGGTGAAATAGTATGTTGTTGTGATTATGTACTTATGATGCTGCGATGAGGTGGGGTTAATTGGGCCAATAATTTCAAGACCCCATTGTTGAAAAGGGAAATCCATCGAGACAGGTTGCAGTGGGAATGTTTCCTTCTATACACGTCCAGAAGCCTTTTGACAGATTGCGCATTTGCGACATAATGTATGGGCATCTTTGAAAAGCATGGGCCAATAATACCCTGCCCTTAGTACTTTGTGGGAAGTACTATCTCCACCAAAATTCCCACCATCTTCTCCTGCATGCAACTCAGATAAGACTTTATCTGCTTCATCTCTTGCTAGACAACGCATAATGATTTCATCAAACAAATTGCGAAATAATACACCATTCACAAGCTGGCAAGGTGGAGACTTTAATCTCAATGCTCTCCTCTTTTTGGGATCAAGGTGACTAGGAGATGAATAGTGTATTAGATAAAACTTAATGTCGTCATACTAAGGATTTGTAGAATTTTGTACACAACAGATTTGACTTTGATCATGTCGATCTTCAATTAACATATCAGTTTGACTTTGTTGTTCTTCAACTGAATCAAAGACTAATTTACATAGACCTTGGCCTCTAACAATTTGTGCTGGGGTGATCTCAAGGTCATATTCTTGTAAGGATATCACCCAGTTTTCCCGTTTTTCACCCAGTTCTTTCTGTACTAATAAATTTATGACAGTCGAGTAAGGAACAATGACTTTAGTTCTAGATTTCAGTAGATACGATCAAAAATGTTTTACTTCCTTAAAAACAACATAAGCCTATTGATCTACAACTATATAATTAAGCTCTGATCCCTTAAAGGCTGATCTCATAAAGGAAATGAGAACCTCATTGTTTTCAACATTCCTTTGGGTTAACACAGTGGCATAAGATCGATCGAAGGCAAACGTGTAAAGAGTGAAATCTCGTGAAAAGTCAGGGCTTATTAGGGATCGAGCCTCTACTATAGATTTTTTGATTGAATCAAAATCTTGACTTTCTTGAGGTCCCCAATGGTATTGCACATCCTTTTTTATTAAGTTTTGTAAAGGCCTCACCATTTCCGAAAAACTCAGAATGAACCTTCTGACAAAATTTATCTGACCTAGGAAAGATTGCATAGATTTTTTGGAAGAGGGGGGAGGGAGTTTTGAAATGAATTGAGTCCTCTCGGGATCAATGATCATACCTTCATTGGATACTATGAAACTGAGCATCTTGCCTTGTTCTACTGCAAAGACCAATTTTTTAGGATTCAGAGAGATGTCGTACTTACGACATCGTTGTAAAACAAATCTCATATGGGCTAAGTGATCCTCCTTATTCTTGGAGAGAACCATGAAATCATTGAGATAGACTACTACAAATTGATTGATTAGACCGCAAAAAGAGATATCCATCGCTCTCTGGAAAGTGGCATAGAAATTTGTAAGCCCAAATGGAATCTTTCTATAAGCATAGGTTCCCCATGGAGTACGAAAAGTGGTTTTTAGCTGGTCTGGAGGAGACATGAGGACTTGGTTGTACCTTGAAAAACTGTCTAGTAGTGACAATCTTTCAAAACTGGATACCTGCTAGAGAATTTGTTTCATTGGAGGAACAAGGTAGTTGTGTTTATCATATGCTTGTTTTAAGTTTTGGAAATCGACACATAGTCAGATTTCACCACTTTTCTTTCTCACAGGGACAAGGTTAGAAACCCACTGAGTATGCCTTAACGAGAATATTATCTTTTCATTCAATAGTTTGTTTAGTTCCTTCTTGACCATTGGTTCTAGCTTTAGGTGCATCTTTCTTAACTTCTATTGAAAAGGCAGAGTCAAGGGTTTCATGGGGATGATGTGTTGTATAATGTTAGGATCGAATGTTTTTAGATCATCATACATCCAAGCAAAAACATCCTTAAATTATTTAAACAATTTAATAAAGGACGATTTCTCTTGCTCAACACATCCCATTCCCAAATTGATGCATTGTGGATTATCTTTAGTTCCTAGATTCACTTTTTCATCGGTCAAGGGAGAACTATTCATTTTACAATTTACCAATTTTTTGAATTTATCATGCAAATCATAAAACTTTTCTAATCTTACCATGGATTTTGGGATAGAATTTACTAGATCTGATGTCGTTTCCTGAGACCTTGGGTTCGATATTACCGTAAAATTGTGGAGGTCTTCGTTGTGGGCGACTTCATAGATAAACACACCTTGGAAAATGTCTTCCATGTTGTTATAACCCTAAATTTCACCACACATGCTTACCTGGCATCAGGCCAACTCATATCCCTTCTTTGCCAAAACTCTGCTAAACAACACTTTGAAAATCCTCTTGTGTAAAGGCCCACGTGCCCTAACCCATTACTGCATGCGTGTACACGCTGGCTGACTCAAAACAACCCGCATGTACCTACCAAAGCATGAAAAAAGAAAAGTTGTCGATGGAACAAAAAGCTATGGGTCAGTTAATTGAAACTCCCAGCCATGCATGGCCGAGGGTTCGTCCAAAACCCTAGCTCCTTCTAGCCTATAAAAGAAGGGGTAGG
>JZKD02S2199373.1:838108-891291 GCA_000966675.3 Picea glauca | reverse complement strand
CTTTATTCTTTTTCCAAAATTATCGAAAAGAACAAAAAAATCAAATATACCCCAAAAAGAGGATGGGAAAAGTATTTTCTTTATTGGCAGCATAATGAGTCTCCCTTGGATAAAGAACATCTGTTCGTTTGATCATCAAACTATGGGATGTAGTACGACCTTAGGAATATTTTCTTGCTATATAGAGTTGTGTCCTCCACCATTTGGTTATTCTTGCAAACATATGGAGAGTTTGCGTTGCCTCCTGCTTCGTAGACTTATGATTAACATATATGTTGCCTGAGTCTTATCACTTGTCGTGCTATTGTCCAAGGGAATTTTGTCACTAATCCTGAGTCGGCCCCTCTGTAATATGTCTCTTGTCCACATATCTAGCCATCCTGAACGTCCAATCAAGTCCTTGCTCGAAATCACTGAAGCCTTCAGTCCGATCATCAAGATTCTCAAGTCCATGACCGATGAGCTGTCGAAGACCTCTGGGTAGTGCAGTCGTACACTCATATTACACTCCTACCCAAGTTTTAGAAGATTTTGAAGTTGTTTCTCTATCTCTGAAGTCCAGCCAGTAGGCAGAATCGGCTTCTGGAAGATGGATACTCTATATGTATATCTTTCTGATTTCGAGATGTAGCTCCGTTGTGTATTATTCGCGGATACTCTTTATAGTTATTTGACATGGATATACAGTGTATTTGATTGGTAGCCATGGTTCTATTTTATCCCGAGCATGGGTATGCTCGTCTCGGTGAGACATTTGTTATTTTGCAGATGGCACCTCATGGTTCCTGATCCTTGGGCTCAATCATTCGACACATTAGTAAAGATTGGTAATGTATTTCGGCCATCAGATTCTCTTCTGACCTAACACATTAGGGGGCATCTGTTATAACCCTAAATTTCACCACACATTCTTACTTGGCATTAGGCCAACTCATGCCCCTTCTTTGCCAAAACTCTATTAAACAACTCTTTGAAAATCCTCTTGTGTAAAGGCCCATGCGCCCTAACCCATTACTACACGCGTGTACACGCTGGCTGACTCAAAACAACCCACGTGTACCTACCAAAGCACGAAAAAAGGAAAGTTGTCGACGGAACAAAAAGCTATGGGTCAATTAACTGAAACTCTCCACTATGCATGGTCGAGGGTTCGTCCAAAGCCCTAGCTCCTTCTAACCTATAAAAGAAGGGGTAGGGGTACCATTTGGAAAAGGAAAAAATATAGCGAAGAAATTATGCCCATTTACGTAATCCATTGTCCCAACCCTTTAGCCTTTCCTCATGCGAAAGGAGATTCAACGCAAAGTAGTTGAAGGACAGAAGAAGAGGAGCCCAAGATCAATTTCAAGGAGTTGTGGCTGGTCTCAACTTTTGTAAGTTGATTCACTTTACGTAATAAAATGAATCCTTTTCCCATACCGAATCATGAATTGTCTATAGTTTGATTGATTTATGTTCGATTTCTAACCCTTGAGTATAGAAGTAGCATGCATGAATAGTTGTTGTTTGTCTTGAGTGCAGGTCATCTGTGGAAGGAATAACACAAGCAAGTAATCAAATCACAATGGAGGATCTACATTGAATGTTGGTAATAAGGTAGGTGGTCCTTTTCCATGCATTTATTGAGAAAAAGGGATTTAAATCTTGGGATGTAGGTAAAAAAGTAGTTTCTATTCGGTCAAATGTGCATGCAAGTCTGACCCTAGTTTGCCAGTCTGTAGGGTGTTTTTCCCAACAACACATGTGCAAGAAACTGATGATCTGTTGATCATCATTGAACACTCTCCAATTAGTGATGTTGTCCAGGACTGATGGTCTAAAAAACAACTCAATGGAGAACGCATTCAGAGAAAGGCCTTCTATGGGAAATAGTTTAGAAGCAACATTAGCCAACAAGTCAGCCTCAAAATTATTTAATCTTGGAATGGAATTGATGTTAAATGAAGAAAATTTGTGCATTATATTCCATACCTCAGCTTGATAACTTTTCAAGTGTGGAGTCAGGCAATGAATGGAAATACTTACCTGCTTGAACACAATTTCTAAATTGCCGAATACCATTAAATTATGTATTTTTGGATCTAGTGCCTTTCTGAGTCCTTGCAGAAGTGCCTCATATTCAGTCGTATTGCTTATGCATTCAAATTCTAATTGGAAAGCGATCAAAGTTTTGTTACCTATTGGATCAATGAGCACACATCCTACACCAGCTCCTCCTTTAGATTTGGACCCATCAAAGTAGAGAGACCATATGTTAGTCTCATCAGCTATATGTGACATATTAGGGAGAGTTGTTGACTATGTGTATGTCATGAGTTCTAACTATTATTCCGGGTCAGTAATGGTAGAAGTTTCTTCCATGAAGTTACCGAAAAAGGTGTTCATTCCCTGCATTTCAGGTGAATTAGCAAAAGTAGTAAATGGTTCATTAGTGTCATTTAAATCAGTCACGGTAAGCTTGAGATAATTCTCATGATTGATCTTGATTCTATTAGGATTTCCATTCTCTGGCAAGCGCAAATGAGACCAGTCTGTCGCAAAGTAACCATGCAGTTGTTTGGATCAATCCCTACTTAAAAATAAGCCATACACTTCAGGAATGTCCATGACAATAATATCAATAATCTGATCAACTTTAGGATTAGAGGATAATCTGATAAGGACATTTTTTAATTCACCTATCACCTTAACACTGGTCTGATCAAGATGAATAATTTTCATACTTGAAGGTTGGACTTCAGCATTGATTTTCTGGCAGACAGACCAAGGCATTACATTTGATGATGCACCAAAATCTACCATACAATTATGTACATTCCTATAGAAAATTTCAAAGGTCAACAGAAAAGGTGGGACATTTCTACAAGTGTTAACAACAGAACTTTGCTTATTTTTAGTTGCAGTCCTAGGAATTATTCTATCTACATTTGTTACACCTTTTACAACAAAGTCTCTTTTATCTGAGGGTTCTAGTGTCATTTTAACGAGAACCTTTTGAGATGTTTTAGGGCTATTTTCTGCAAATTTTTTGTTGTTCAGATTGTTGTTTTTGTTGTTTTCTGCATGTTCTGAAGCATCTTTTGCAGAAGAAAATGAAATTTCAACAATTCATAAACAAAAATATTAGCTCCAAGTTTCTTAAGGTCTTCAATTAGATCATACTCTAAACTTGGGGTTGCTGAATTCTATTTAGTTTCAGTCTGCTTAAACTATTTTTGAGGTGCACTAGTTCGAATTTCAGAAGAGGGTTTGTTCTGTGTTTTGCTTCTGGTATTATAAGGATGAACCATTTCAAAATTGGCTTGAAAGATACTATCTGAAAAATGCCCGAAGATGTTGGGAGAGGATTCGTCCTCTTCCACTATTTCTTGTTTAACTACATCTTCAGAAATCTCAGGGGGAACTAAGTTATCATGAGCTTCAAGGATTGTCTGTATCGCATATTGTAGGCTTTCTAAATTAAGGCCTTCAAAATTTAAGTTGGATCGGTTTGTGGGAAAAGGTTTTCTAAAAGGGGTTTTGTAAGACCCTTTTCTTGAAGAAGCTTCTTCAACTGGTCTTCTTAAATCTACGACTTGATTAGACAATTTCTGAACGACCTTATGTAAACTTTCCAGATCTGAAATGTCTGATTGAGTTTTGGTTTGGGGAGGTCTAGGAAGTATTTCAATTTTCTTCTTGGAAGATGAGATAATCTCTGCCTCATTATAGATATTATCCTTTAGGCTTAGAATATCTTTCCCAATTTGGCTTGCCTCCTTGAAGGCTTCCAATAATGTTGTCTTCTTAGACCTTTTTACCCAGATTTCTATGTTATTGTGTAAGGCTTTGGTGTAGTATGCGACGATAATATTTTCAGTAGGCATTGAATCAATGGGGATTTGATTTTTTAATGTTAGAAACCTTTGATTAAAGTCTTTTATTTTTTCCTTAGGGTTCATATTTAAACTGGAGAGTTCCATGACTAAGACTTCGAGAGATTTGTCATCTCTAAATTTCTCAAGGAAACAAGATTCAAATCTATCTCAAGATACAATGGTGTGGGGTTGTTGGGAAAAATACCACGTAGAGGCATTGCCTTCGAATGTGTATGGAAAAACTCTACATACTACATCTTTGTGTTCTACGTTTCAGAGTTTGATGGCTAACATGAATTTTTTTATGTGATCCTCAGTGATTTGCTTAGAATCTGGATCGAATTTAGGGAGCCATTTCTCTAGATGTTTAGGTAAAGGATGTTGAGGTCCAGGTATGGCCACAAAATCTTGATCGAGCCAAGGTCTGGCGGGATTGTTTGGATTTTCCATGGGCATGGGTGGTGTCGAAGGATGAGATGAAGAAATGCCTTTGTTCGATGACTCTTCTCCTAAAGAGGAGGGAGATGAAGGCGTTGGTGAAGGTGGGATACCAAATCCTCCGACTGCAGGAGTGGGGTTATGATCTGGATCCATAGGATTTAATAGAAGACGAGTGCCTTCGAGTTTCTCTCTGATATCAGAGAAATATAAGGGTTGATTCAATGGTTGACCTGGTTTTCTGATACGGGACAAAGCACCGTGTGTCCTTAGAAGTGATTGATGAACAATTTCTTGTATGTCAGACCCTGAAGTGTTTGGTGTTACTAGCTCAATGATAGTCTATGGATTTTCATTTGAGGTGGTTGTTGTTTGAGAAGTAGCGTTGTCGTCAAAACGACTTCTTGTTACTATAGGGGAGAGGGTGTGTGGGGAAGGAGTCTTGTGACCTCAACGTGCCATCAATCATGTTCAGGCCCTCCTTCTAGCACCATTTGTTGAAAGGAAAAAATGACCATCCATCAATTGGAAGAACGAGTTTGGTCTGGGGTTGTCTAAATAACCCAAGTTGTTTGGTGTGACTCGCTCTAATGGGTTTAATGGCTCCGTTGGCCAATCTTAAAGTCCTAAAAGAAACAAATAAAAGAAAAAGAGCAAACTAACAAATAACTACTTAGTGTATATATGTATATACGTATCTATATAACTATTTTACATATTATTTACACAACAGATCTGTCTATCTTATTTATGTGCATGATATACAAGTTGCGGGTTTTAATCTAAACTCACGAAAATCTATGTAAATATGGTTTCTTTAACGAAAGCATATAAAGAAAGCACATAAGCTATTTTTTCTTTTTTTTCTTTATTAATCTAAGTTTAAGCTGAAAAAGATACAATGAAACAGGAGTATGTGGATGGTCAAAGCCAGATCATATATTAGAGTTTCATAGACAAATAAACAAAAAAAAGAAATGAACTAACCTATCAATGAGTTAATCGACGTGCATCCAACATCTGTATAATTATGGAATGTCTAGCCAGTCTGTCCAAGAGATAAATCTACAATGAACCTTGAAACTATTCGAAATAAATGCAAAACAGTATATTAACTGTTGAATTTTAATGACAGAACGAAGAGATGCAAATAATCTCTATGGTATTTGTGATTGCAAGTAATTACAAATAAGATAAATCTAATTGTAACAACATGGTTTTAATCATTCAACAAAATTAAAGAAAAATCTTATCATTTGGGTTGAATGAATGACCACTCTATATAATATCTGAAACATCACATATGGATAGTATTTATAAATGAATTATCCCAACTCATAATAAGAATAAAGACAAAATCTATCAACACCTATTATCATGTCAAGATAAACATAACTTAAACTAAGACATCATACACAAGAAGCTCACATTTGTAGTTTCAAAAATTGCTCATGAAGGACAAAAAATGTACGACTCCAGGTAGGCAGTTACATAGATTATTATTTGATGCTTTAAAAAGTTATAAAAATATGTTGGGCTGCCAACATAGTTATACACTTATATGGCTATTTGAATCCTCACACATTCTCTAGGTAGATACCGGTGGCCTATCGCCTAATCCAACTGGCCTATTTTGTATGTTTTCATATCAACACATCTTGTTGTACTTTCCGGGCTATTTTGAGGCCCTAAATTTATTTTTTTTACTCACCACAATCAGTCTATAGGTAGAGTCAGAGTTGGATAGTGAAATGTGTAGTTCTCTGAAATACCTTTCCAATGGGCTATCCCATGCCTATAACTAAGGTCGTATGCAAAAGTTATCATCCTAGGAAGTTGAGGTACCAAATTACACCAACTTACCCATAGGGCCCACATGACTTTTGGCGTTTCACCTTCTAGGGTTAGGTTTTTGAATGTATAGGGTTTTGGAATTCATGAGTAATATGAAAAGGGCCTATGGAGCCTCACTGTAATCCATTCTTCTCAAATGGATGCACGTAGCAACCATATCTCTTCTCAAACATAGCTACCACCATTCGAGCAAGTTTCAGTTCTGCAGTTTTACAGTTTTAACCTATTTCATTATTTAATGGAATATATTATTCATTGAATATTTGTGTTATTCTTCCTATCTCTGTGTTTATGGTATTCATTTTATAATCAGTTCGTTCCGCTCCTAAATCTGTATCAGTCTTATCAAAGCGGTCTGATATTCATTTATTTTTCTTCATGCATGTCCCTGACAAGGTCTGGGTACAAGAAGTTGGGACTCAAACCAATCGAGCCATTACCAGATCGACCACGCTGAATTTGAAAACAACCCATGGGAGAGGAAAAGAAAGATGATGGAGCAAGAGATCCTATTAAAATGTTGCTTGAGAAATCCCTCACATGACAAAGGAACGAAATGATGGACAAATTCACATAGATCCTTCTTCGGTTTCCCACAAGAGAAGCATATTCATCAGGCTGTCATGCAACCCCCTTCAAGGTAGAGGTAAATTTTGATATTCTATTATCTAAAGGATTGATATATACATATGTTGTAGATAAATGGTTAAATCTGCTCGAAGGATATTTTTTATTCCACAATTTTTTCGATCGAGAAAAGATTAGTTTTTATCTCCTTAAGGTCATTCCCCATGTTAAATACTGGTGGGATACCTACTATGAGCAAAGGGCCGAGGAGGAATCTGCAATTTTTTTGGTGGCCCCTATTATCCCCCACATTAGGGATAACTAAGGAGATTATTTATCGAGGCCCACATGTCCTAGATATGGAGTACCAAGACCCAGATCGACTTGAGATGGCCCTAGAGGGCCCATATTTTATTTTCTTCAGCGCCTCCACATTGTCAGCAACAACAACATCCATCAACTCGGCCTGGTCCTGTAGCAAAGATGGATCTTTCTCTATGAGGTAATGAGTCTGGGTATCATGGTATGTGTCACTCTGATCCTCAAAACCTTTGAATATGTGCATTTCGTTTTTTTTTTCTAACAGGTTCTTGTATCTTATACTTATCCACTTGACCATGTCTGCGGGGAATGACAGGATTCCCTAGTAAGCTTGTGCCCATAGGTTTAGAGTTTCCATTGGGGGGATTTCTAAAAATTCATCGTCCGCTCTCGTCATACTTACCACTTTCCATCTTACTTCCCTCTCATCCATCCATTTACATGGGTCTGGGCATTGGGTTGGAAGATCATTTAAGGGTTGCACCTTACCTTGTGGGAAGAAGGGGCTAAAGGCCCAGATGGTAAAAATAATTGGAAAAGGATAAAAGACTAAAAATAAAACCTTGAGATGGTTCTCCCAGGGATCCCCGAGAAAGAAATAAAAGTCTTCTCAGCAGGAAACATAGGGACCCATAAAATAATAAAACACGACCTAGTCAGAGGATAGGGGGTCTCATCACGAGCCAACCTATTAGGTCCATGGGCATCTAGCAGTATGACACTACTAGTAGTTGATTACCACGCCAGGGTAGTGGCTCTTGACGGCATAGCCAAGAGAAAGGGGGTCTCATCATGAGCCAACATTCTCATTTCTGTGAAAGTTCTTGTGGGTAACATTTCCACCACTAGTCACCACGCTAGGACAGTGTCCCTTGATTATCTTCTTGAAAGAAAAAACAATAAAGAATAAAGAATAAAATGCATGAATGGGATTGGAAACATTTGCATCCAATACATGTGCATCTCATCCTCTATAGAGGCATCCTCAGGTAAGCCATGCATTTCATTTCTATCACTGCACCCCTTTTCAAGAAATCCCTTATCCACCTTATCCACTAACATGACTTGGATTTGATTTCTCCCAGAAACATCCTACATACAGTGGAAACTATCCCAATAGGACGCCCTGTCACTTCTTCCAAGCTTGGCTTGCAGATTTGTGTAATGTCTTTGAGCACTTGACTCTGTAAAAGGGGTTTTGTGCACATGTTTAATAAAATTGATGATTGGATGTGATTGACATTGCTATGATCCTTGTGACTTATGAGCCCATGGAGGGTGTATTTGTTGATGTGTAGGATCATACCTGATGGACAGATACCATATTTGATAGGTACACATGGGGAGATGTTTAGTTCGAACCTCCATGGGGATGGAATCCCATCAGATAAATGTTGAGACCCCAGTAGGGGGCAGAGATAGATCATAGGGTTTACACTGAAGAAGAGTAGGACGTTCCACCAGAGGCAGTTTGGAAGAGCCTTACGCAAGGGGGTTGTGCCCTTTCCACTGCGACGTTGGCCTTGGAAGGACCATGATGTCACCTAGGACTTCTTATGACGTCATCCATCGATATGGAAGTTTTGGGAGGAAGTTGTGGCATGTTTGGCACGTGTGGAAAATTCTAGAGACCCAAGGAGGGCTAACATTTTTCTCTAGGAGGTCCATATTTCCCTAGAAAGGAATAATGTCACCCTAAAGGGGCATGATGTCCTCATTATTTGATTGATTAGGGTTTTATTATGACATTTTAATGTAAAAAAATATTATTTTGTATTTTTGCCTTGTCGGCCCTTTGGTGACCTAAAACTAAATTAAGGTCATTGCTATTGTATAAATAGAGAGCTAAAACTCTCTTATTTTCATCATCTTTCACTCACACTTGTGTGAGGTCTAAAATTTGCACCCTCCTTTAGGGTTTTTGGCTGAAATATTGATGTGCACTTGTTGAAGGAGGCTTTTCTTGGATATTTTCTGCATTTTCTTTGTGGAATGTTCACAACCAGGGTTTTCCTTAACGAGTGCTTAGTGAATGTAAGTGAATTTTTGCAATCCTTATTTATTTGAATGGTTATGGTATATTTTACTTGCATTTTAATGAAACATATTGGATTAAACCCTAGGGAATAAGCACATGTTGGTTTCCTTGTTTCATGTCCCTACTAAGTTATGCTAACAGCCATTTTATTTGTTGAAGATAAATGTTAGAGCCTTTCCATAGCAACACTCTACCATTCATTATTCAAGCTATCCATTTTTACTTTTCCCTTTGAGCTAAAGAAGGAGGAAGACACACTAAGGCCTATGTTTACTACATGTTAGTGAGTCATTTTTCCCTAGGGTTGATAGGTTGAATCCTTGCCTTAGTAACACTTCAACCGTCATATCTCTCTTGTCTTTAGCCCAACCATTATCATTTCATCCTTCAACTTTTGCATCTAGTTTGACTCCATTTTCCTTAATAACACATTGATCTAAGACGTTGTACTTGAGTGATTTTGATCACAACTTCCAAATACTCTTGAAAAATCATTAACATCTTTTAACCCTAGCTTATATTAACACTTACTAACCCTAACAGTGTTGTTATCCTTTTGAGTTATACTTTGCAGCATTGAATCCTTTATTGAGTAATTGAAAGATTGGCTAGTCGTTGCTTCTAATGAATGTTGGTATATGACATTGATGATAAATATTTATTGCTCATTGTGAAGCTTATTTAGCATTTTTTTTGAAGTGATATATTGTAATCACTGCTATTGTACATCATTAATTTACTTCATCAATATTTGTTTAGAATTTGTCGGAAGAACCACAGTGCTATAGACAACTTGTCGTTGACGTTTCGGATCCACAACAGGATCCATCTTCAGGACAAAAAAGCCTGAGGAAAAATAAGAGAGGAGCCCTTAATAAATAATGATGAGGTGGGTGGAAAACTAAGGCCGGCTAAGTGAAACCCTAGTTTTGAGGAGATATTTCCAAAAAAGGTAATAAATAGTGATTTAATTAATGAATTAAGTGGTTTAAATATTAAGTTTTTATGTTAAATGTAGGCTAAATTTAGGGTTAACCATATGGTGTTAATCAATCAATTTCTTTATATCATAAATTCCTTGATTATATGAAGTACTAACCAACAAGTGATCTTGTACTTATATAGTTTTCTTGTTGATTTGTTCCGGGAAGGTACACTTCTAGTTATCTTTATCTTTATTGGTTGATTAGTCAGAATTTTTGATTGGTGGTGAATTTTGAGGGGGGAAACTTCTACTTAGACATAATCATTTTCCTTCTCAAAACCCCAGGTCACTGAGGATGTCTCCTCTAGGCATACTACTCTAAACAGAAAGAGCTATCCTATCGAGGTGACAGTGGTAGGACAGTCTCAGTTTCGCCAATTTTCCTTTCTTCCATACATAATTTACTCCAACTACAAACTGTGCGATAAAATTTTGGCGTCATTGTCGAGGAACACAAAGTCAATTCTCCTCAAAGATGACACTTTTTCGGTAAGCCTTTCCTCAAAGAATCCTTATCTTACAAGCTTACCTGGCGACTCCACTAAGGGTGATTTCCCTTATCTTTTTTATAATTTCAAGAAAATTATCTGGAGACTCCACAAACCACAAGGAGGTATAATAACCCTCCTCAGTCCTTTAGAAGAAATCCTCCCTGAAACTCTCTTAGATTAAAATCACTTTTCGGAGGAGTCTTCCTATAAACACAATGTCTATCACAACAACTCATACCAATGCACTGAATCTAGACAATAACCAAAGACAATGGTCATCCATTATTTTCAAACCGTTAGACATGTCAGCTATACCAGGCTACCCTAGGAAAATGCCACCCAAGTATGAGAATTGGTTTCCTAAGTTTACTGGTACTGATGCAATCAATGCCAAAGAGCATATGAGCAATTTTTGGGCATTTTTTTAGCTTCACCTTGTTAGTGATGATGTTGAATACCTAGTCATGAAATTGTTCTCTGCTACCCTCCTTAATGCTTCAAGGCGTTGGCACCATAGTCTTCTCGATGGCAGTATTAAAACCATGGACAAAATAGAATAAGCCTCTCTCAAAATATGGAGTATCAAAGAAGACCCCAACATGATTCTAGCTAGGCTAAATTCCCTTTGGAAACATGAGAATGAGACCATTCAAGAGTTCCACACTAGGTTTGAAACCCTTTTGCAGAAGATCCCTGTGAGCCATCATATGACCAATAATTTCCTTGTTTACATCTACAACAAATATTTGACTGGTCAACTAGGGTATCTCCTCAGGGATAAAAACCCCCTAACAATCCAAGAATATCAATAATTAGCTACAAAGATTGAAGGAAACCTCCACCCATCCAAGATTGATCCTTTCTCAAATTCAAGGGACAAAATGGACATTAAACCCAACATAGTCGACAATGCTAAACCTTCCTCAGATATTTGTGCCACCCCAGCAAAGTTGCAAACAACCATGGATGGCATGATGAAAAATCAAGAGCTAATGATGAATAGGATTTTCAACCTAGAAATATCCTAGAGCCAAGCACCAAGGATCCCATACAAAATATAATTCCAAAAAGGGAACCAAATCTATAAACCGAAGAATGATCAAGAGGTTCCTAACACTTTAGCTCCTATAAGCATCGTGGATGAAAATACTTGGTGTTTGCAGTGCAGTGAAGCACATTGGGAACATGAGTGTCCCTACAACAATGGAGGCCATGAACAAGTAAAAAATATGGGCCATGTTATATAAGGTCCCCATATTTGACTAAATATCACTCCTGAGGAACATCGAGAGGGCATAAAAGAAGCATCCAAGAAGGCTAGGATGGAAGTGATAAACAAATTGGACCAGGAATCAAAAGATAAGTTGAAGAAACACTAATTTGAGGTGTATACACGAAAGAATCTAAACCAACCTATCTCTACCATTCCTGCAGTAACTCAAACAAAACCTCCACCCTTGGACATTCTCCTTCCTAAGGCATCCAAAACCGAGAGGGTGGATTTAAACTTTGACTTCGAAGTGGAACTATCCAAGATGCACGTAACTATCCCTCTAAGAGAATTCATTAAGGTACCATCTGTTAAAGAAATGTTTGACAATTTCTTCAAGGGATCAGATGGACCAATGGACCCTCCTATCATGTTACAATATGATCACTTTAGGGTCTAGTATGATGAACACCCACCCTTTTTCATGACCTTGTTGATGAATAACAAAATCCTCAACAATTGCATGTTGGATTCAGGGGTCAGTGCCAATATGATGTCACTTAAGGTCATGCAACAAATAGGATTAAAATTCACATGGACTTACAGGAATGTGTGTGGTTTTGAATCCAGAGCCATACCCACACATGGGGTAATTGAAAATGTGGTATTTTTCCTTAAAGAATACCCTCAGAGAATAATCCACATTGACATAGTAGTAGTAGACATCCCAGATGTGTGGGGGATGTTATTGTCTAGGAACTTTTCCTCAAATGTAGGAGGTACTCTTGAGATGGACCTCACTTATGTAAATATACCCTCGAACAATGGAAACATAGGTCATCTCCCAAATGTACCAATGACTAGAACTCATGTGCAAGAAGCTAGTGATCCCATCAAAAATAACAAAGCACATGAAAAAATCATGGAAAGTCTTCCCAAATTTTCTCCTAATGATATGCCTTTTGCAACGAAGGAAGAGTTTGATTAGATTCAATGGCCCAAGAAATAGGAATACCGACAATTCCTATAAAAGTATAAAGACAAAAAAGTTGGGACAATGAAATTACTAAAGACAAGAGAAAGCAATATACTGATTCGGCCTTCCCATTAGGAAGTCTTTACAATAGCATCCCACTCCCCTCCCTCTGCAAAGTACACCAGGGTTGTTCAGGAAATAGCCAAATTCAAAATCAAAGAATAAAATGAAGAGGATGTAGTATGGATGTGGGATACCAAGAAAGGAGAGCCAACTAATGTCAAAGAAAGTACTCAATTTTGGGTTGGACCTTTCAAATTTGGAAGAAAATTAGTTGACGACTCTTACTACTAGTCCACTTTGGAAGGAAGAAGGCACCCATTACTAGTCAGTGGGAACCTCCTCAAACCCCATGAAGGTGGGGGGACCTGACTTCATATGTAAGTGTAGGTAAGTAGGTACAAATTTTCATTCATTGTATATACCATTTGAATTTTATACTAGAGTAGTTTTCTTTCACACTTGTACATATGGTTGCTATCAATTATATATATATATGAGCTAGGGGTGATATCACCAACCCAAATTGTTGCTAATAGTTTATGTTGACATCAAGTAGGTTACAGTTTATGCCAGATATGTTGAGGTTCTCATGTGCTTTACTGTGAGCACATGTTCCCGAGTTGGAGCCATATGTTATCCTCCACTTTAGGGACAACTAAGGAGATTATGTCTCGAGGCCCAAAGGTCCTAGACATGGAGTGCTGAGAGCCATATTGACCTGAGATGGCCTTGGAGGGCCCATATTTTATTTTCTTCAGTGCCTCCACCTTGTCAGCAACAACAACATCCATCACCTTGGCCTGGTCCTGTAGAAACGATGTATCTTTCTCTATGAGGTAATGAGTCAGGGTATCATGGTATGTGTCACTCTGATCCTCAAAACCTTTGAATATGTGCATTTAGTTCTTTTTTTTTCTAACGGGTTCTTGGATCTTATACTTATCCACTTGACCATGTTTAGGGGGAATTCCTGGATGCCCTAGTAAGCTTGTTCCCATAGGTTTTGAGTTGCCACTGGGGGGATTTCTGAAAATTCATCATCTGCTCCCATCATACTTACCAGTTTCCATCTTACTTCCCACTCATCCATCCCTTTACACTGGTCTAGTAATTGGGTTGGCCAATCATTTAATGGTTGCAACTTACCTTATGGGAAGAAGGGGCTAAAATTCTAGAGGGTAAAAGAAGATGGCAAAAGATAAAATCCTAAAAATAAAACCTCAAGATGCTTTGCCTAGGGATCCCCGAGAAAGAAATAAAAGGATTCTCAACAAGAAACAGAGGGACCCATAAAATAATAAAACAATACCTAGTCATAGGATAGGGGATCTCATCATGAGCCAACCTTCTCATTTTCATGAAATTTATTTTGGGTAACATTTCCACCACTGGTCACCATGCCAGGGCAGTGTCCCATGATTAACTTCTTGAAATAAAATTAAATAAAGAATAAAGAATAAAATGCATTAATGGGCTTGGAAACATTTGCATCTAGGACAGGTGCAACTCATCCTCTACAGAGGAACCCATAGGTAAGCCATGCATTTCCCTTCTATCACTGCACCCCTTTTTAGGACATCCCTTATCCACCTCATCCATTAACATGACATGGATTTGATTTGTTCTGGAAACATCTCACATCCAGTGGACACTATCCCAATAGGACGCCCTGTCACTTCTTCCAAACTTGGCTTTCATATTTGTGTAATGTGTTTGAGCACTTGACTGGGTAAAAGGGGTTTTATGCACATGTTTTATAAAATTGATGATTGGATGTGATTGACATTGCTATTATCCTTGTGACTTATGATCCAATGGAGGGAGTATTTGTTGATGTGGAAGATCATACCCGACAGACATATACCATATTGGATAGGTATGCATGGGGATATGATTAGTTCAGATCTCCATGGGGATAGAATCCCATCATATGGATGTTGAGACCCAAGCAAGGGGAGAGACAGATCATAGGGTTTGCACCAAAAAAGAGTAGGATGTTCCACCAAAGGCAGCCTTTTAGAGCCTTACCCGGGGGGGTTATGCCCTTTCCATTGGGACGTTGGCCTTGGAAGGCCCATGATGTCACCTAATACTTTTTATAATGTCATCCAATGATATGGCAGTTTTGGGAGGCAGTTGTTGCATGTTTGGCACATGTGGAAGCTTCTAGAGGCCCAAGAGGGTTAATGTTTTTCTCCAGGAGGCTCATGTTTCCCTAGAAAGGGATAACTTCACCCTAAAGGGGACTGACATCCTCATTATTTTCTTGATTAGGGTTTTATTATGACATTTTAATGTAAAATTGTATTACTTTGTATTTTGGCCTTGTCGGCCTTTTGGTGACCTAAAATTAAATTAAGGTCATTGCTATTGTATAAATAGAGAGATAAGACTCTCTTATTTTCATCATCTTTCACTCACACTTGTGTGAGGTCTAAAATTTGCGCCCTCCTTTAGGGTTTTTGGCTGAAATATTGATGCACACTTGTTGAAGGAGGATTTTCTTGGCTATTTTATGCATTTTCTTGGTGGAAGGTTTACAACTAGGGTTTGGCTTAATGAATGCTTGGTGAATGTAAGTGAATTTCTGGAATCCCTCTTTATTTGAATGATTATTGTATCTTTTACTTGGATTTTAATGAAATCTACTGGATTAAACCTTAGGGAATAAGCACATGTTGGTGTCCTTGTTTCATGTCCCTACTAATTTATGCTAAGAGCCATTTTATTTGCTGAAGATAAATGTTAAAGCCTTACCATAGTAGCACTCTACCATTCATGCCCAAAGGGGTTGTATCCAATGGTGGAAAGCGAGGAGTTTTTCACCATTGGGAAAGGTTCAATTCCCTTGAGGGCCTAACTTGAAGCCATGGGGGCACCTTGAGCTAGTGGTCAAATGTGTGGTTGCACCCAGAGATACTATATTAAATGGTATCGTGACCTATGCACACATAAGTGGATCAAATCCCACCCCCATGTCCTTCAACTTTTAGCCCAAAGGGGCTGGATCCAATGGTGGAAAGTGAGCAGTTTTTCACCATTGGGAGAGGTTCAATTCCCATGAGGGCCTAACCTAAATCCATTGGGGCACCTTGAGGTAGTCTTCGATTGTTTGGTTGCACCCAGAGATACTATATTAAATGGTATCATGACCCGTGCACACATAAGTTGATCAAAGCCCACCCCCATGTCCTTCAATTTTAAAGTCCCCAAGGTGTAGGACAGTCGGTGATGGACTATGTTGTTAAGCCACTCCATGATGTTAAAGTCACTGGTTCAAAACCCACCGTGACAAAAAATCCAACCATGTTAAGGGTTGGTGTGGCTCGGGCCTGGTGCAATACCCAGGTGATTTTGATGACTTAGATGGCCCTGAGTCATGGTTTATTAGCCATAGGTTAGTCCCACAAGTCACAGACAAACTAACAAAAAAAAAAAAAACACTCTACCATTCAATTCATGGATGATTTTAGGGGCTAAATTTCGCTCATATGCTAATTTTCCATGGTTTTTCCAAAAATGAGATTCGCTATTTTAAAAATGATTCACCCAAATTCTATAGGATAAAATTATTTTACCTTAAAAATTGCCAACATTTTATAAAAACTATATAAAATCCTTATAAATTTGAATATTTTTACAAAAATATCGTCAAACATTTATAATTGGCATATGAAGGATTAGTAAGATTCTCCAAAGTTTCTACATTTAAAAAAAAAAATCCATCCTTAAAATCATCCTTTCCATTCATTCTTCAAGCTAGCCATTTTTACTTTTCCCTTTGAACTAAAGAATGAGGAAGATGCACTAAGGCATAGGTTGTAACACCCTATTTCCACCAATCTCTTAATATAACTATATTGGCCAAGGAACTATGAAAAACCTAAAACTATGAATGTTTGATTTGCTGGACCTTTGTACAAAAGGTCGATGAATGAAAATTTTGTTATTTTAATAGAAAATGGTTATGTGCTGCATGATTGCTTAAAGAGGGGATGTGCTAAGAAAAAACCATGAATTCTATGAAAGGTGGTGGAGGGGACCTAGAATGGTTGCAATAACCTCCACCGAACTAGTGCCATGCTGGAATTAATTGCTCAAATTAGAACAACCCTCTCACCCAAGAATGAATTATAGTCGGGCTGGTAGGTGGGAAGACCTCCTCAAGAGTTAATGAGGGGATGGGGAAGACCTCCCATCCATAAGGCTTCCAGACCTGACCACAGACTAGGAATTCGAGCCACATGCAAGCTTGTTGAGGAAGGCAAGAAAGGAAGTGTGGTGGGCAGAGGAAGACCCGCGGGGAAAAATGCAGAGACGAGATGAGAGAGGAAACTCTCGGGTCCAAGGAAGGACTGAAAGGGGAATGGTGAGTTCTAATCACAACAAATAGAGATTGATCCAGGAGAAGGAGAGTAACCTTCATCCTTATCTATTTCTGTATTAGGAGAAGGAGAGTAACCTTCGTCCCTAACTTCCGTTGAGTTGGAAGTAAGATATTGAATCTCAAAGCATCATGGCTTAAGATCAGGGGTGGCCAGTGATAAATCCTTTGGGAGTGACTGAGACTATGGTTGGGTGGAAACGAGCACCCCTTTCAGAAGTCACATCACACTCTATGGTTTTGATAAGTTTTTTCTTGCCTTATGCTTTGAATTGTAAATAATGGATGCATGCGAGTATTTACATGTCTATAAAGGGTTCTTTCTCTGTATTAAATGATTCATTTATGAGTATGTGTTTATTCCCTTGAGAACCTATATTTATTCTTGAATTTCCATACATCCTAGTTTAATCACTCAAAGGTGTTTTCCCCTCGAATTTACATCGTCGTTCCAGAGTCAGAGCAAGCCTTTAGGCATAGCTACCATTTTGGTAACCTCACAAGTTACTTTGCCTTGATTCAAATCTTAAAGCTCTGGGAGTTGGGAAGGTGTTCCCTTCAGAGAAGTAGTCTAGGATAATATGAACTTGCGCCTATTCCCTTAACCAAAAACCCAACTAAGAGAAGGGATTATAGTCCAAGGGTTATATGAATATCCACGTGACCTGGGTCTAGGAACCTTGGAGCTCGAGGCTCCGAGATGTCAAATTGTGCGATAGTCAAGTTGAACCCCACAACTTCTATGAACCATTGATCTATGAATGTAGATCGAGGGTGGGGAATCACTGCAAAGCGTGAAGGTGAAAATAGTGTACATGCTTGTTCATGGCCTGCAATTCACCCTTACGATTGATCTCGACAAGATGGAAGATCAATAACCCCAGTTAGACTAGAATCGAGTGAGCACTTTCCATATTGCGGAGGTCGAAATCTCTGATAAAGATTATGCATGTTGGGTCCCCAAAATTTCTCTAAACCGTAGATATTCATTGACCTTCGATCCGAGTTTGATGCGACCCCTGAAATGAAATGAGTGCATGGGATGATGAAATCTTCAAGGAGATCAATATCAGAAGAGATAGCGCTTTCAGGAGTGCAAACAAAATCCAGGAGATGGGACTGTAGGAGGAGAAAAGGTCGATTCCTTTGAGAACTTAGAAAATCTTCTAAGTCAGAGTAAGTCAAAGGCTCAGGAGGAGGAGAGAAAGTGGTCATTGGATTACAACTCCAAGGATCAACAATCGCCTGATCTAAGCAAGGTGCACGAACCTTAGCACTTTGTACACACAGGAGAAGATAACTTACCAAAGTTTTGAAGTCTCGATGTAATTTGGGACTGTCCATCATAAAGGAGGATAGTTAGCGTAAGATCCATAACTCCGAAAGTTCATGGACTAGGAGGAGGTGAAATAGCCGAAGTAATTTGAGGTCTTCCATCACCAGGAGGTGAATCTGGACTACCAGATCCAGAGGGATATGTGGATATGGACCGTGGACTCTGGAGGAGTCTATTCGAGGGTTTTTGGTTGAAAGTTGAGATTATCAAACCCCAAAGACCCAAAGTGAATCTGGAATGCCAGATCCAGATGGACACATGGCAATAGATCATGGACTCCAGGGAAATTTGTACGAGAGTTTTTAGTTTAGATATGGGAATCCCGAAGTCTGGAGAGACGGAGAGCCGAAGTAATTCATATCCATCAGATTAAGAAGGGACATAGCATGAATCTCTGGACTCCAGATAAAGTGTCGAATTAATTCATAGCCGTCATATTAAGAAAGGATGTGGCATGAATTTGTGGACTCCAGGTAATGTCTCGTAGTAATTCATAGTCGTTAGATCTAGAGGAGACGTGGCGTAAATCTATGAACTTCGGGTAAGGATCCAAAAAAATCCTCGATCGTCAAGTCCTTTGACAGGTGGCACAAATATATGGACTCAGGGTAAAGACTCGAAGTAATCCTTGATCGTCAGATCAAGTGGACAAGCATCAGTGGATTATAGCCTTCGGATAAAATCCACTGGGAAAAAGGGTGAAGTTTGAGATTTAAGATCTCAGAAGTTCAGAGACCCAAAGGATATCTTGACCGCTGATAGAGAAGAGGGACATAGGACCATTGATCTAGTTGAAAGGTAAAACACCCGAAGTAGAAGTAGGGTCATTGATTTAGGAGGGGAAGATCTGAACCATCAGTTTAGACATTACTGTCAAGATCAAGATATCAATGGTCCCATAGAATTGCGGGGATCGGAGGTGCATGAACTTTGAAAGTTGAGGGTGGGCCGCAATCCAAACCTCGGTTTTAGATAAAGGACATGTGGAAGCTCGAGGAGAATTGCAGGACAAAAAGTAGTTTGGTTTCAAACCACCTTTACTCGCACCCACAATTGTGTGTTTGTGTGAGTTCATTTCCCAAGGTCACATCCGAGGAGGGGCCAAGAGAAAATGGGCTGGTTCCAACTCCTAGACTTCACGGAAGCGTCAAGGAGAAGGTCAGTGATATCATAAGACCTTCACCAGAAGCTAGAAGGGCCAGTTCTTGATTAAGAGGTGAGACTATCAAGGTCTCAAAGTCTTGCTTGAATTAGAGAATCAAAGAACCTTGACTGGAGGGTCGAGCTGAGTCCTGGACTACCCAAATTAGGAATCGTAGAAGGAAAGGATTTGTTCCTGTATGGAGGAAAAATTTTAAATTTTATTTTCTCCCCATCATGGGTGTGTTATAAATTGGTATCATAGCATGGTTACAACACTTGGCCTGCCTGGGCTCATGGACTAGTCAGTTAAAAAATCTATTTGGAGTAATTTTAAAAGAGTGACACTCTACCTTACCTCTTTCTTAAAAAGTCTGGTTAAAAATGTTATTAAAGAAAAGAATGAAACTTTCTACTTTGTGTGTGCATTTAAGAAATTGAACCATGTATTATTAATGAACTAATAGACTATTAGCTAACAATAAGTGTTTTTTTCAACACTCGAGGAGACAGTAAATCATGGGAAAAGTTCAAGACTAAAGAATGGTGACGTGTCATGAAGTGGGGAATGGCTCCCACAATAGAGACAAAGAATTCAACGAAAGGAGGGCAGTGGAAACCCCTCCATATATGGTTGAAACTATAAGGAGCCTTAGGGATGAATTACAGAGTTACAAGGATGACAATGAGAGATTGATAAAGGATCAAGAAAAAGAAACATAAATTAACGCAATCTTGCTGCAAAGATTTTCCAATATACATAGGCATCTACAACATGAACCCACAACCAGTCATGTGGACCGACAACATAAGAAGAGAAGTCAAAGTCCACGTGAGATCTGAAAACATGACTCCATAAGTGACCACACTGGGAGAAGCTCCTCGAATAAGGCCCAACCTGGATGCAAGGGACACTCATCGGTAGACTCCTCTGGAAAGGAAGCTGGCAAATCTGAAGGAGCTTCTAGTAGCAAAGCAATCTCACATTCTCAAAGGAAAGGAAAGAAGCAGAAGCGTTCCAAAAATCATGATCTTGAAGAATTAAAGAAATCCAAAACACCCTCTTTCGATGGAGAGATTAGGAAGGGATAAGAAGATGATGTTTGGCTGCTTGGTTTAAAGAAGTACTTCAGAGTTCATGAATACTCTGAAAACTTGAAGGCTTGAATAACCATCTTTAACCTGAATGGAAAGGCTTCCATTTGGTGGGAAGACCTTAGGAATGTGAAAGGAGTCCATCAGAAGGCTTTTTCATGGAAATAGTTTGAGAAACACTTCAGGAAGCAGTATATGTCAGAGAAATACATGGATGGGAAGACGAAGGAATTCTATGAACTCAGGCTGGGGCAGCTCACCATATATGAATTTGTCAATAAATTCCTTGAACTACTTAGGTATGTACCCTACATAAAATATGAATAAGTAAAAATGTAGTGGTTCATTAGTGGGTTACATTAGACCTACCATGACATGATTGAGTTCGATGAGCCAAATACCTTAGAAGAAACTATCCAGAAGGCAAGGTATTGTTATGAACAATTTGGGAGTAAGACAAGACCTCACGAGGACTGGAAGATGAGGAGTAGTTCAGGATTCCAGAAGAAGGGGTTTAAATACTCGAGATTTAGGAACTATGGAAAATATTCTAGAAGGATCCTTCCTACTACAAGTGTATATCAAAAAAAATTCCCTTCTCAAAGTGGAAATAAACCTTTTAAGACAATGCCAAAAAAGATTGATAACCTAAAGAAGGAACCCTTAAAATGTTGGAGTTGTGGATAATATTACTGATTGAGGGACTGCCCACACAAAATATAGAATAGTAAGAGAGTCTACAATATCCAAGAAGATACCACAGTCAAGGATGTGGCTAGGAGCATGCCACGAATCTATGCAACCTTGGACAATAATCAAGCTGACCACCAAGCTTCAGTAGTGGAGCTGGTAGGTATGATCGCCAACCATCTAGTTTATATTTTAATTGACCTAGGTTCTAATTTGATTTATGTGGCCCCTCATACTGTTGATAAGTGTAAACTGCAACCAATTAGACATGTTAAACTATGGTTGGTGCGATTAACCAGTGGGACCAAAGAAAGGTGCCAAAGGTCATACTAGCCTGTCAATTCATCATGGGTGGATTGCCCACCCGAGCGACCCTTAACATACTTCCCATGGGATCTTATGAATTGTTGATTGGTATGGATTGGTTGGATACTTATAAAACTAAATTGGATTGTTATCACAAAACATTAGAATGTGTAAATGAATAAGGGAGAAAAACAACCCTCCAAGGGATTCAAAAGCTTGTCTCAGAGAGACAAATATCAACTCTTCAAATGAAAAAGTATTGCAGAAAGGGGTGTTCCTTATATTCCATACATGTACTAGAATCTATTGAGAATGACAAACCAAACCTCGAGGACCACCCCATATTAAGAGAATACAAGGATGTGTTCCCAGAAGAGGTACCAAGTCTACCTCCCAGAAGGGATATAGACTTCTCGATAGAACTTACACCAAGAGTGGTACCAGTATCTAGAACACCATATATAATGAGCACACCAGAGCTAGTTGAGCTCAAGCTACAACTAAAGGGGATGATGGACAAAGGCTACATCCAACCCAGTGTATCTTTGTGGGGAGAGCCTGTCTTGTTTGTGAAAAATAAATATGGCACACTCTGACTGTGCATAGATTACAGACAACTTAATAACACAACCATAATGAAAAAGTACCCCTTACCAAGAATCGATGACCTATTCGACCAAGTGGGAGGTGCTTCCATCTTCTCGAAGATAGACTTAAGGTCTGGATACCTCCAAGTCCATATTAAGGATGAAGACATCCACAAAACAACCTTCAGGATGAGGTATGGTCACTATGAATTAGTGATGGTGCCATTTGGGTTAACCAATGCCCCCGCCACTTTTATGTGCTTGATGAATAATGTACTTAGCAAATTCTTGGACAAATTTGTATTGGTTTTCATTGATGATATCCTAATCTAATCCAAGAATAGGGAGGAGCATGAAGAACATATTAGACTCATACTTCAATTACTAAGAGAGCATCATCTCTATGTTAAGTTTAGCAAGTGCGATTTCTTTCAGAAGCAAGTCCATTACTTAGGCCATGACATATCTAAGGAAGGGGTGGAAGTAGACCCCGACAATATTAGATCTATTATGGAATAGCCTACCCTGAAGGATGTATCCGATATTAGGTCCTTCATGGGCTTAGCAGGATACTATAGAAGGTTCATAAAAGGTTTTTCCAAGATTGGTTGAACAATCATTGCCCTTCAAAAAAAGGGGATTAAATTCATTTGGACATCAAAATGTGAAGAAATATTTTAGGAACTGAAATACCTCTTCACCCATGCACCCATGCTAAAGATTGCAAACCCATAATGATTTCCTCGTGTGTACAAATGCCTGCAAGGAAGGACTCGGAGGATTCCTTATGCAAGAGGGACGTGTAATTTTCTACACATCCAGGAAATTAAATGAGCATGAGATCAATTATGTGACCCATGACCTAGAGTTGGATTCCATAGTACATGTTTTAAAAATGTGGAGGAAATAACTCTTGGGTAGGAAATTTGTGCTTATGACAGACCATTGTGGATTGAGACACCTGTTTGATCAACCAAAACTCAATGCCAGGCAAGCTAGGTGGATGGCTCTCCTTAGTGAGTTTGATTTTGAAATCAAACACATCAAAGGAAAGAAAAATAGGGTGGTTGATGCCCTTAGCAGAAGTATAAAAGTGATTCATCTGGCAGTGGTAAGAATTTATGAAACAGATGTCAGGGAAAGAGTAAGAAATGCATAAGAAACATATGCTTTCTTCAAGACTGTGACCTCATATCTAAGGCAAGAGCCTACAGGGATAAAATATGAAGGCTACCAAATGTTTGAATAAGGCCTTCTATCTTATAGAAACAAATTGTATGTTCCAAATTGTGATGAATTGAAGAGGTTCATAATGGATGAACTACATAAGAGACCATATAACGATCACCCAGGATATCAGAAAATGATCACGACCACTAGGAAACAATTCTATTGGCCTATATTGAAGAAAGACATAGTTAACTCTTTAGCTAAGTTCCTAGAATGCCAGCAAGTTAAGGAAACACACTGACATCCAACAGGATTATTACAAACCCTACTGATCCCAGAATGGAAATGGGAAACCATCTCCATGGACTTCATCACCAGATTACCAAAGTCAACCAAGAAAAATGATGCTATCATGGTTGTGGTGGACAAAATGAGTAAGTCTTCTCATTTCATTCTTGTCAAATCAACTTGCAAGGCCATAGATATTGCCAACATCTTCATGAAGGAGATATTTAGACTGCATGGCATGCCCAAGGAAATTGTGTCTGACTAAGATACCAAATTCACTTCAATATTTTGGAAATACCTAATGGTTGGTTTTGAGACAAAATTGTTGTTCAACACGGCTTATCACCCTCAAACTGATGGACAGACAAAAATAGTGAACCAAATAGTAGAATACATGCTAAGGATGCATGTAATGCATAAGCCTAATAAGTGAGAAGACTACCTAACATTGGTAGAGTTTGCCTACAACAACGGTTACCAGGAATCCTTGAAGATGAGCCCTTTTAAAGCCCTCTATGGTAGACAGTGAAAGATTCCAATCAACTGGAGTAACCCAGTGGACAGAATTACAATCAGAGATGACATGCTGAAAGAAATGGAACAACAAGTGGTTCAGATAAGACAAAATATGAAGATTTCTTAGGATAGACAGAAAAGTTACGCCGACAAAAAGAGAACTCCCAGAGAGTTCAAGACTGGAGACCATGTCTATCTCAAAGTTAGACTTAGGAAGAGTTCCTTGAGAATAGGAGTCTATGCCAAATTGGCACCTTGGTATTGTGGACCCTTTGAAGTCTTAGATAGAGTGGGACTTGTAGCCTATAGGATAGCACTTCCTCCCACTGTAAAGGCACATAATGTTTTTCATGTTTCATTATTGAATAAATATGTACATGATGCTAATCATATAATTGAATGGTCTATGATCCAGATGGAGTAGGAGGGAGAATTCCTACCAGAACCCCAATGCATATTAGACGGGAAGGAAAACTCACTCAAGAATCAAACTATTGCACAGGTGAAGGTGCAGTGGAAAAACTTTGGCGCAAATGAGGCTACATGGGAAAAGGAGGATGCCATGAGACATGCATATCTGATTTTGCTTACTCCTATACATACATGTCATGTTCATAGATAGAACATCGAGGACGATGTTCCTTTAAGGGGGAGGTAATTGTAACATCCTGTTTCCCCTAGTCTGTAAATATAACTATATTGGCCAAAGTAATATGGAAAACCTAAAAGTATGAATGTTTGATTTGATGGACCTTTGTACAAAGGTCGATGAATGTAAACTATGTTATTTTAATAGAAAATGGTTACATGCTCCATGAATGATGAAAGAGGGTATGTGCTAAGAGAAAACCACGAATACTATGAAAGGTGGTGTAGGGGACCCAAAATGGTTGCCTTAACCTCCACCGAATTGTTGAGCACTCAACACACCCTAAAAAAATCTATGACCATTTTCTTTTTTTGGGTACCACTCAATCTTTTGCATTTACTGTTTTCACGACAGTATGAAACTGATACCTTCACTTATCTTATATGTTTCACGATTTAATTAATTAAAGATTACTTAAACATACCACAAAGAGTCATCTTATCTCTAAAAGGGACTAACAACCACTTAAGGAACCAGTGACCTAGATTTTCCCCGACTCGCTTAAGAAGTTCAGCATCGATAAAAGTTAAAGGTGGCGAAAACCATTTGAGAAGTTGAAGTAGCCAACTGTCGACCTTTATCGGCATCGATCGGTGAAATCCTTTATTTTCTGTGAATAATCCTCAGTGGGGATTGTGCCGAAGACCGATCCATTCGGCTTCGGCAGATAAATATAACAGTAAGCACCGTGCAAATAGAGTAGTGACACCGCAGACCGCTGACACCCGAAATTTTTTCAATGATGAAGGCTCATGAAGGTGAGGACCCACCGATAAGTTGCGTACTTGAACTTTCCTTGACCACCAACCCCGATATCATCGGTGTCAAATTTTTTATCAAGAGGATATCAATACAAGTATACACTCAAATAGTATCTGATCCTCAATTTATATGCTAGAGTGATGTGATGTGACGACACGTTTAACCGCTAATTGTGTTAGGTATGCCACATTCAAAGATAGTAGTTAATTCATGGATCGTGTATTAGTTATTAATTCATGCATGAATCAAAAGGAACCATTAAAACTATTGGTACAATGCATCTTCCTCTGCACCTCCGCCATCGACCAGTTAAGATCCTAGTAGTACCTCTCCATTTATATCCTGTTCGAGTCATTATGTACAATCCTATTCTGCGCAACAAGAAATTCAGAACAAATAGAAGAGTGAAGCTAACAGTTTGGAGGAAATGTCCAAAGTTTAGGGATAATTCCTCCAAAGAATACCTCCTTCATGAAATCACCGAGAGCCCCAAAATTGCAAGAATCAGAAGTAGAAGAAGGTTCCTACCCAACAATTGCAAGACAATTAGAGTTTGCTTCCAATCCGGTGTCCATCATTAAGATGATCACCAAGGAGCTCTTTGTCCAACCCCCAACTTTTTGAGACACAGAGGTAAGTATTGGGGCCAAGATAGATTTTCCTCACTAGAAAGAAGTGTTCAAGAAAATCAAGAAAGAAAAACTCCTCAAATATACAAGGAAGCTTGATGACGAGGTCCTCCCAAACATTCAAAAGGCTTATCTGCACATGGTGGCAAGATGGTCTCTAGTATTTCCTTGCATTGAGCTCCTGAAGTGGATTATTGACCATGCTGATGCACAAAAATGTTTGATTAACGATGATAACGATGAATCCGTCAGGGTCTTCCTACCATCATAAGTTCATAGTTACTACAAGCTTAGGGTGCCTGAGCTAAAGTTGAGTAATGATTTCATTGTGAGATTCTATGCATCGCACGATACCAACAAAATCATGGAATCGTGGTGGAGATAAGACAAAAAATTCATGAATCGGACTGTCGACTGGTACCCGACAATCAATCTAAGAGAACCATGCATATATCTCATGGATCTACTTTGCAGGTTGCACGGGTATAAATATTGCTCCCGTTTCTCAGAGGCTTGGATTCCTCTAGCTTTTACAGTCGCCATTTCAGGCACGAGCTTCAATTGGGGTGCCATCATCTCCAAACAGCTGAGCACCTGCATAAAGAAAGATCAAGTTCCAAAGGAAGGAGATACTCTCGCCTTCTACATGGCTTCATATTTGCTAGACCTCGTCTACGCAGGAATGCTTTCTCTGGGATGAACCTGAATTGGAACTCTTAGGAGATCCTGGTCCATGTATATTTCAACATCTTATGGGAAAACAGGTATAAAAAGTCCTATGTTGTTATCTGCGATCATTTCATTGCACGCATTTATTTCTTTCTATTTAGGAAAGAATGTCTGAGGTTCTTAGATGAAGCAAAGAAGGTTATATCCAAAGTTGGTCATTGGTATTTAGATGAGAAAGAAACCTACATCAGGGTTTTAGGCACCATAGGAGCACCCCACTTATTACCCATTTATGTTCCCGACTGAATAGTGTTAGGGGAGATCTGTTATCGAACCATCCTGAAAGGATACAATGCAACTTTAGTAAAATACAAGAAGCGGGCATTCATACCATATGGGTTTCGTATTGACTTTTGCATGGTCAAAGACACTGCACATGATAAGCAACTCATGCTAGGTCAATTAGAATTTCAATTCCAAAACGACCGATTTCGTAAGAATGACCCCAAGGGATTGGTCTTGCAACATGCATCACAGGTATCATTCTGTTGGCCCTATGCCCATGGTCTATTCAAAGATGAAATATTCACTGAAAACACTCAATATTGGGATGAAGTGGCATCAAGAAGGGTTGATCCTTGAACGACCAGATTCAAATATATAAGTTTGGAAGAACAAGC
Organism: Picea glauca; assembly: GCA_000966675.3. NCBI lineage: Eukaryota > Viridiplantae > Streptophyta > Pinopsida > Pinales > Pinaceae > Picea > Picea glauca. The sequence continues at coordinate 863,590 of JZKD02S2199373.1, read as the reverse complement.
GACATATTTAGAGTAGGTATCTCAAGAAATTCTCAGGGTTCAGGAAGGAACTGTAGCATCTGAATCCAGTGAGGAAATAGGCGATCCCCAGGAGGGCATCGAGGCAGTGACGATTTATCATGAATCCCTTGTAAAAATCAGGGATCTCCCTGAAGATCAAGTTGCACAAGAGAGGGGTGCGCTTTTATACTAGCAAACCAAACTACTAATGAAGCGGATGCAGGATGACCCATACCTTATCATAATACCTATGATTTCAACTACCATTCGAAGTGTCCTCACAGAGTCAAGTGATCCTGGTTCCATAGTTCCCGATAACACCAATGGTTTAGGAAACCCTGAATCAAAAACATCACCAATCAATCCCTTGTAAGGAGGGACAATGCAACCAAAGACAGGTCAGGTGTCGATATAAAGAGAAGCGCCCAATCCCTTGAGCACACTTGTACATATATACAATGATGATGAGAGTCCAGAGCCTTCTTGCGGCTCCCTGGTTCTCATCCAAGAGGAAGAAGGTCACGAGAAAACCTCTTCACCTGAGCTAGAGGTTCAAGACAAGGAGTTCTCACAAAAGGAAACAGGAGGAAAAATTAGTCTCGACTGCATGAAGAGATCTATCGAGTACTGGGCTAAGATGTCCCAAGACCCACACCAAGAAATCCAAGAGCAATGGGCCAAGTGCCAGAAACACTGGGGTAAAATTAATAAAGTAATGAAGGATGTCTGTCTCCCTGAGTTCAGAACCCCCGATGAATTTATCAACTTGAGAGATGTGTTCAAGACGCATACCAAACAAGACTCACTATGGGTCGAATAATGCACAAAGATAATTGATGCAAGGCCAGGGCAAGTGAAACAATTAATGAAACATCGGATCATAGCTCGAACCATGCTGCAATAGTTGAACACTAGTTTGGTAAAGTACTGAGCACATGCAGTAGATATCAGAGGAGTATATGCAGCCCCAATGGAACAACACAGATTGTCATGGGCTCAAATCTGTGAAGATCTGTTTATCAGTTGGTCTGCATACGAAATAAGTCATCCTTTTCAAAAAATATCTTGGGTGGACTATTAAAGAAACTAATGGATGATCACACCACATGCTGATTTTTGTTTGGTTCAAATAGTACTTAGCCATTAATTTTGGTTGAGTTTTATATTATAAATAGGTACATCGACCAATTAGTGAAGGTCGATGGTTGTTATAAGAAATCTTTATTTTTGGCTGTGGAGAATTATTTTGAGACTGCGATGAATTTAGAAGTCCTTCTGGACTAGAGACAAAATATTTCCATCATATGCAATGTGATTGGACTTGGATAATAACTACTTCCTATCCTGTTTCATGAATGATGCAGTAATGAGTAAGAGTAATTAATTTTTTTGTCAAGTTATGTGGTGCAATGTCTTGATGTTCTTTGCTTTCATGATGGAGATAAATCATTGTGTTATTATGTGATTCATGGTTATGGTAGATGAATTATTGTTCTTTCCATTATCTTATTACATATGTGCTTTATTTCTAATAGTTACTTTCTCAGACAGTAATTGGATGCTCATTTGGTTAATGTATTAGTACTAGTCCCTTTGGCATAGATTCACTATCTGCATGTTTGAGCAGTGGGTTATCCCAAGATCAGCCTCTTCCTAGTAGTTAAAACTCATTCCTGTTACTATTCAAGTTGGTTTATATTGGCTCTCATCTCTCATACCAACCCCACCCAAGAGAAAATACAGAAAAGAACAGTCCTAATTGAAGGAAGAGCCTTCAAAAGAAAACACAAAGCCCATCGATAAATTGGCTGGATCACAAGATCCAGAGAAACATTCCATCTTAAACGATGTAGAGTCTAATTGGGCCTCAGTGGTAGGTTTGGTTCCTACTGTTGAGTCAAGGGATTTAAGCCCCATCAACAGAATTGGTGCTAGAAGGAGGGCCTGAGAATGAATGGATGAGTATATAATTTATATAGTATTTCTAACAGCCTACAGATTCGTAATGGTCCATATGCCTGGATAGTCATTCAAGAGATAGCCCACACTTACTGAATACCCTCGAAGAAAGTAACTCACCCTAGCCTGAGGAAGAACCATTTCATCTTGAAATACCTTACGCCCTTCCTCACGAGGAAGTGAATCAATTCTAGAGAATCACTAGAGCCTATGCCCGACAAATTGATGCCTTGTCCTTAACTCCCATCCTTCCTCAAAGAAAACAATAAAGAAGACCAGTGGTTAGCACTCATGAAAAAGTTTTCATACACTCCGTAGAAGACTAAATAGATTTCACAGTTATTGAAATACAAGAACCTCTTGATCTAATCCCCGAAACGCTAGCCGACAACATCTCCGAGCCAAACAATTGTTCGAAAGAAGAGGAGCTCAACTCAGATTCCAAAGATATGGAAGTTAATAATGATCATGAGGAGGAAAGGGAAATCCCATTTCAAGAAAACCAACCTTGGTTGGCCAGAGACACTGTGGCTATCTTGGGATGAGTACATAATCCTCCCTGGCACCCGAAAAAGTTTCTCCCCAAGTACGATCCTGAAACTTCAGGTTTACCTGAAGATCATATCAATAATTTCATACTCACAATAAGGCTTATGAATGTTCAACATGAATATGTAGTTTGTAGGGTCTTTCCCTACACATTTGATAACTCGGCTTCCACCTGGTATTTTAATCTGTCGGTAGGATCCATAACCAACTAGATGAAGTTCCAGAAGGACTTTTTAGACAAATTTGCAGAGGAAACTGCCACGAGATCTCTGATGGCTGAGTTGTTCACAGCCACCACAAGCCCGAAAGAGAGGGTACAATATTTCAATCAAATATTCATGACCATCTTGAACAAATTCCAGACCGTAGTGAAACCAACTCAAGAGTTGCAAATCAAGGTTTATGCCAATGCGCTTCTGACCTCTATTTATATGTTCCTAAAAAGGGACGATAAGAAAAAGTTTTTGGAAAATTTGAAGAGGGAAATATGATAGAATTCCATATGAAAGGATGTAAATAAAGCCAGGCCCCTTTGATGAAAAGAGAAACTCAACCCCCTCCTAGGAGAGGACTCCTCTTAACTAGACCGTCGGGGAAACTGGTCGAACAAACTCCCGAAAAGGGTAATGAAGATATAGAAGATCTAAAATGTATGGTTAAAAAATTATCAAATGAGATCATAGACATGAAGAGAAGTGCAGGGGATGGAAACCGAAGCCAAAAGACCTACAAGCCTTTCTTTAAAAGAAACTAGCCTTTCAAAGAAATTGAACCTCCCCCAACCAACTTGAACATTGACCTAGGGAATGTTGCATTTGATTCATTCTATACTTATCACTAGGAGAACCACTCTGAAAGAGAATTCCCTCAATGGGCCCACTCCATGAATTTAATGGCCAATCATTTCCTGGACGAAGTCTCCCTGACCGTAGAGTCAAGTAGTTCAGCCATGAATATTTCCGATCAGGAAGAGGCCGACCCACTGCGAGACACAGCCATGCTAATATGGGATCCCAATGTGATCATTCCTTCGGATGATCTATTTGAGCCTAGAGAACAACCCACATAAGTTTTGGTAATATAGACACATAGTAAGTGTCAACCCGACTCAAAAGATATTGACGCCACCCGGGCCTCGCAAAGTAAGTTAACTCCCAATCACCCGAAAATACCTTTCTCACCCAGTAAAAATCATATAAGCATCCATACCCAGGAATCTCCCAAACTATATTAAATCATAGTCGAAGATTTGAAGAAGCTAAAGGCCAATATATCAGCTATGGACATATGTAAGATTCCTCAGCAGAAAGACTTTATGTTCCAAGCTTTGAGCTTGGTAGAAGACCCAACCGCAAACAATGGTCAAAAGAAGAGTCTATTCCCAATAGATCTGGAGAGAAAGTAAACCATAAATACCTACTTGGAAGGTAGGAAGGAGATGCCTTTTGTACCACCTTTCCTTTTAACTTTGAAGTCTTCAATAGGAACCTTCACAATTGTCTGGCAGATTTTGGGGCATCTTCTAATGTCATGCCCTTGGCCATCTGTAATAAATTAGGTGTTGTCCCTCTCAAAAGTGATAAGGATGTCATACAACTAGACAGAAACCAGGTCAAGATCATGGGAGAACTCAAAGATGTGATGATCAGAATAGCAACACATCCTAATTTCGTGCAGGTGATTGACATCATTGTGGTGGATATCCTTGAGGTGTATGGGCTATTGTTAAGCCGAGATTGGTTTGAAAATCTAAACGAATATTTTAGCATAGACTGGGCACACCTTTGGCTATTGCTAAAGGGATACAAGAACATGATCATAATCAATAGGGAGAGATATCTGAAGCATACAATCACTGATATAGAAACCCCAAATGAACCAACCTCTACTGATTTCCCCATATTGGGCAATTATTCCTGTGATTCTCACTTCAGGAACTTTGCTTCTCTCTTGTCCAAAGTTTCACTTACCCAAAACTCTGAGATGAATTTTCAAGAGGAATTGACGATGCCGATAGAAGATTCTCTCTTTTGTCAAAACCCTGGGCTAGGACGTGTGGGAGAAAAGATCGGGAAAAAAAAAATTAATTATGGTAGAGAAAGGAATGATTGTCGTTCATGAATTTGGACCCTCTATTTTGATGAATCCAAATCACAAGAAGGGTTAGGAGAAGGGTTCATCCTCATCGACCATAAAGGTAAATGTCATCCCCTGTCCTATAGACTAGAATTCGAATGTACCAACAACACTACTGAATGCAAATATCTAGTACAAGGGTTAAAGAAAGCCATAGATATGGATGTCAAAGAATTGCAAGTTTTCAGAGACTCTGAGATTATTGTTAGACAAGTAAGGAATACTATACATTGTGATTCGCCTCATCTTAAGAACTACCAGTAGGAGGTGCATAGGCTAATAGAACTATTTGAGGATTTCAATATCACTGCAATTCCCAGAGAAAAGAATATTCTTGTTGACTCCTTGGCTACAACTGCCTCTATATTGTTGCCTTTAGAAGATTATGAAGACTCCTGATTCACTGTAGAGATTCTCTACAAACCGTCGATACCTTATAACATTTCTAATTGGAAATTCTTTGAGGGAGATGAACAAATCATAAGCTTCTTAACAAACCAAGACAATTTCAAAGATCCTGCTATTCACGATGAAGAGTTCCAAGAGCACTCAATAGAATCTGATCCTCAGCTAGAACAAGATATGCATAAATCAAAGGCTCACACAATCCCAAAGGGGATAGCTAATTTAGAGAACCTATTTGATCTAAAGGAATGATTCAAAGGCCCCCAAAATGAAAAGACTGGTAGCTCTTGTCCCCTCCATGAAACTGTAAATTTTGGAACCCTAGAGAACCAAAAGCATGTGAATCTCGAAAAAACTATATCTAAGGAAGAGAGGAGAGCCTACCTCAGATTATTTAGACAATACCAGGATGTTTTCGTGTGGTTCTATAAGGATTTAAAAACATATGATACCCACATTATTCAACAAACCATCCTATTGAAACCTGAAGTGAAACCTTTTCAGTGAAATCTTCAAAAGTATCACCCATCCCTAGAACCTCTCATGTATCGGGAATTAAGGAAGCTTCTAGATGCGAAAATAATTTTCCAGGTTAGGCATTCCACCTGGGTAGAAAATCTTGTTTCGGTGAGGAAAAAGTCAGGAGATATCTGACTATGCAGTAGACTTTAGGAACCTCAACAAAGCTTCAGAAAAAGAAAATTATCCTGTCCCAATGATGGAAAAAAATTTGCAGACCATGTCGGGATCGAATATTTTCTCTCTACTAGACAGTTTCTCAGGCTACAATCAAGTGTTGGTTTAAGAAGAAACTCGTTTAAAAACCACCTTCTAAACCAAATGTGGGACCTTCACTTATAAACGCATGCCTTTCAGGTTAATCAATGCATGAGAAAACTTCCAAAGGGCTATGGACGTGGATTTTCGGGGACTTATTAATAAGTGTGTCTTGGTGTATTTAGATGAAGTAACAGTGTATTCGAAAAATAGAGAAGAGCACATCCAACACTTAACTCAGATTTTTGAGAGATGCAGGAAATACGGTATTTCCACTGAACCCTAAGAAAAATATCTTTGGTGTCAAGGAAGGTAAGTTGTTAGGTCATATTATATCTCAAGAAGGGATCCACATAGAATCAGAAAGGATTGAGGCTATAGATCAACTCCCTCTACCCCATAACAAGAAAGTTATGCAGTCCTTTTTTGGGCAAATCAATTTTGTGAGGAAATTCACTCCCGATTTTGCTAAAATCATCAAACCCTTACAAAAGACAATTCACAAGGATGCCAAATTTAAGTGGGATGATGAGAGAATAGATGCTTTCAACAATATCAAAACTTCCATATCCTGGGAACCGATGTTGCGAAGTCCCGATTTCAATAGAGACTTTTTTGTTTATACTTTCACCTCTGACCAGTCTCTAGCTATGGTTTTGACCCAGAAGGGTGATGACATAAACAAATCTCTAGTGTCATTTATGAGTACAAATCTCCATGGAGTTGAGCTCAATTTCCCTACCATAGACAAGCACGCCTTCGCGCTCTATAAGGCAATAAAAATTTTTAGGTCTTACATCCTCAAGAATCGCACTAAGGTGATTGTGCCACACCCTACGGTATGATCCCTATTTACCCAACAATAAATGGGAGAAAGAAGAGGGAATTGGATGGAAGTAGTCTAGGAATTTGATCTAGATATAAAACCTGCCAAACTGGTAAAGGGACAAGGTTTGTGCAATCTCGCAGTCGAATCCCAGGATCGAGAAATTGAAGATTATAGGCAGGAAAACAAAATAGCACTATGGTGTGGAGAAGTAGCATATGTCTCCCCAGGATAAGGCACCTGGTACAGGATTTAACTTATCTTCTACATCACAGGACTTGTCTTGAGAACCTCAACCCTAGGGAAAGGAGAGCCCTGAGATTAAAATCTGCATAGTATTGCCTTATAAATTTGGTGCTCTTCCGGATAAACTATGATGGGGTACTATTGAGATGTCTTGAATGAGAAGACGCTAACAAAGTTCAAAAATAACTCCATGATGACCCCGTTGGGGGACATTTTGTAGGAAACACCATTGCTCATAAGATTCTGAGAGCTGGCTATTACTGGCCCACCTTGCTCAAAGATGCTCATACTTATGCTAGGAACTGTAAGACTTGTCAAATAAGCACTAGAAAGGAGAAAAGGGAAGCAGTCCCACTTCAGCCTGTGGATGTCTTTAGGCCTTTTGAGTAGTGGGGGTTGGATATTATAGGATAAATTATGCCTAGCTCTTCAAAACTCCACAAGTACATTCATACTGCCACCGACTATTTCACAAAATGGGCAGAGGCCATCCCTCTGACTCATGTAAACGAGAAGGTAGCAATCCAATTTATAGAACAACAACTGATCACAAGGTTTGGTGTCCCCTCTTTTCTGGTCCTTGATAATGCAACTTACTTCTTTCTACCCTATTAATAGAGTTTTCTCTGAATAAAGGAATCATAATCAAGCACTCTGCAAATTACGAACCTCATGGAAACGGTGTGGAAGAATCAACTAATAAGAACCTGGTAAGGCTACTAAAGAAGACGATTAAAGATAACCAAAGGAATTGGCATAACCAACTTCATAATTCCCTATGGGCCAATAGGGTTACACCCAAAGAAGCTGTAGGGAATTCCCCATACTTTCTGGTCTACGGACAAGAAGCCATCCTCCCAAACAGGCTCTATCTTCCATCTCTTCAATTGGCCCAAGATTCCAATGAGGAACCATCGTCGACCATGCAACAAAGAATCAACACTTTGCTCATGCTAGAAGAAGGAAGAGAAAAATCTAAGTTAAAATTATTATCTCACCAACAGATTGTGAAAAGATGGTTTGATAAGCATCAATCTAAAGAGAAGAACTTTTAAGTAGGAGACTTGGTCCCGAAATGGGACAGAGTGAATGAGCCAAAGGGGAAACATTCTAAATTTTAGAACCTATGGCTTGGACCTTTCCAGGTGGCTAAGAAGATTGGGGAAGGCACTTACTGACTGCAGAATCTGAGGGGGGAACCTGATTCCCTCCCAGTGAATGACCAAGCCCTAAAACAATACTTCCAATAATAATAATAATAATAATAATAATAATAATAATAATAATAATAATAGCCTCAGTTAATACAAATAAAATAAATGTCAGAGATATCTACTTTGTGGTTCGGTAATACCTCAAGGGAAAAGAAGTAGAAGAAGAGATTTTGCATTCTCCTAGTGAATCACCCTTTGTTGAGCACTTAACACACCCTAAAAAACTCTATGACCATTTTATTTTTTTGGGTACCACTTGATCTTTTGCATTGACTGTTTTCACAACAATATGAAACTGATACCTTTTCTTATCTTATATGTTTCATGATTGAATTAATTAAATATTAATTGAACATACAACAAAGAGTCATCTTATCTCTAAAAGGGACATAACAACCACTCAAGAAATTGACGACCCAGAATTTTCCCCGACTCTCTTAAGAAGTTCAGAATCATTAAAACTTAAAGGTGGCGAAAACCATTTGATAAGTTGAAGTAGCTGACTTCCAACATTTATTGATGTCGGCCGATGAAAGCCTTTATTTTATGCGATTAAGACTCGATGGGGATTATGATAAAGACCGATTCATTCGGCTTTGGTAGATAAATATAACAGTAAGCACCACGCAAATAGAGGAGTGAAACTTCTGACCATCAACGCCCGAAACATTTTCAATGATGAAGGCTCACAGAGATGAGGACCCACCGAGAAGCTGCGTACCTAAACTTTCCCCAACCACCAACACCGATATCATCGGCATCGAAAGTTTTATCAAGAGGATATCAATATAATTATACACTCATGTAGTATCTGATCCCCGATTTATACGCCAGAGTGATGTGACGTGACAAGACGTTTAACCCCTAATTGTGTCAGGTATGCCACATTCAAAGATAATAGTTAATTCATGGATCACACATTAGTTACTAATTCGTGCGTGAATCAAAAGGAACTTTTAAACCCGTCGATAAAATGCATCTTCCTTCGCACCTCCACCGTCGACCATTTAATATTTATCTATAGAAATCCGATATTATTTTATTTTGAATCTTCATTCATTACTCATATTAACTAATTTATATGATTGGTAATACATCTCCAGTTATATCCTGTTCAAGTCATTGTGTATGATCTTATTCGGCATAGCAAGAAATTCAGACCAAACAGAAGAGTGAAGCTAACAGTCTGTAGGAAATGCTTAAAGTTCAAGGACAATGCCTCCAAAGAATCTATCCACTAGGAAATCATCGAGAGCCCCAAAACTGCAAGAATCAAAAGTAGGAGAAGGCTCCTCCCTAGCAGTTGCAATACAATTAGAGTTTTCTTCCAATCCGGTGTCCATCATTAATGTTAGAATATAATGGATGTGCTCATTCTACCATTAACAATATCACTATTTTCACCCAACCATACGCTGAAGCCACCCTCCTAGCACCTTAACCTTGACAAAGAATCATTTAGGAAGAAAACCCTAGGCTAGATATACAAACAAAGGGTAGTGCAACTTTCCCCAAGGTTAACGCACCAAAAAGAGATAATCAGATAGTCCAAACCATAACCAAGAGATATTCCAAGCCAAATGTGATCTACTTGCTACAACAACTGCAATGGCAACTCTCCTCCAAACCTGCGCAAAAAACTGGGCATTGTAGTGCGCACAAGTGTTGCTCTACAATTCCGAGACTGCCTGCCAGAATGAAGACTGGCCTCTTGTATTTATAGTAATTCTAGCTAACTGCTTGGGCCTACTTCTCATTCTGGATATCTGTCTATTTAGTATATATTATTTCTTCTGGCCAACTTCTTCTCTTATAGGCTAATAACCTAATACAAGTTATCTTCTTGAGTCGACAAGTCTTCTAGGATTATTAGCCAACTCATTAGGGTTTATTCTTACTTCCTAGAGTATCCTATTCTTGTTAGGTTTACACGTGGAGGTAAATACCTCTTGCAGCTACCATAATATCAACACTCCCTCCTAGCTATGGAGGTATTACAGGTAATGGTCTTGAGCACAAAGATACAATTCACCCGATAACATCAATATAGTTGTATAGACTGTCTCATGACTATGTCATGAGCACTATCAGTGTCATCAACTACATCATCTCTCGGAACCATACTCTATCTAAGTAATCAGACATGATACTCACTCCACATAGTGATACAAGAGCCATTATTCTAATCTAGAAGAGTAAATGTTCTGAACCATTCTCTGTGTAGGAAATCTTTGTTCATCATTCATCTGGTTGATAATTATTTTTCAACACCGTTGATAGTCTTCAAAGCAATCAAAACAATATCATTGAATAGTAGTACACAACTACCATCTAGTGGTAGACTACCACACCAAGTACCACATAGATACTTGATCAAACAGTGGAACACATCCACCACAGTAGTATACATCTACTGTCTAGAAGCATATGGTCTTCATAACAATCATCTAATATCAACCTGCACAAAAACAATGTTATGATATAAACCAAATCATCTGGGCCATTCTTTCACTCACATCCGTGAGATCTTGGAAGATCATCTGCCCTCAGAAGGTAAAACATCAATGATGAACTATTTGGACTATTCTTCTCAAGCAAGGAAGAACAATTGTCCTGATTTTTGAGCTTGGACCATTCCTTCGACACTAAACAAAGTGTAATCTGGAGAGAATGAGTCTTCCATAAGGAATGTCTGTCCCTGATTGCTAAACTTGGACCATTCCTCTGACACTAAACAAAGTGAAACTTGGAGAGAATGAATCCTCCCTAAGGAATGAATGTCCAGACCATTTCCCATGTTAACCACAGGAGGAAATTTATGTCCTACACCAACCTCCAAAACAGACCATTCCTCATGTTAACCACAATGAGAAATCATTATCCGGTGAGGCGGGCCAGTCTTCTTGAGTAACCCTCAAGAAGAGAGACTTCCCTAGAACACTCCCCATGTTAACCACAATGGGAAGTCATTGTCTATGGTACATCAACAATCTGGACCATTTTCCGAACTGGAAAATGTCTGTCTGTCAAAAATCTCAATCCACTTTCCAAACTGGAAAGAAACTGCACATCCTGGACCATTTTTCGAACTGAAAAATGAATTTCCATCAATCAATAATACATCAGTTCTCCCTCCCAACCTAGGATTCATATCTTCCTTTTTCAATAAGGAAGTCATCTCCACGAGCTCTAGCTTGAGTATGCAAATTCTTTCATCTTGAACAAAATCTTTATCAAAATGTCTACTTATCTGCTCATCTGTGGAGATATGTATTGGAGAACCACTTTCTCCTTTTTGGACTTCATTATGGATAATGTAATGCTTGATTTCAAATGTACTTCGGCATGGAACACTGGTCTTCTCTGAAGGCTTTATGTATCTCTTGATCAATAAAGTATATCATTGTTGGAAAACTAGAACATATCCATGTGGCACTTCTTATGTCATCATGAGATCTGATCTTCTGAGTAATCATATTGATACAATATCTCTGTTATAGAAAATCTTCACCACGCTTATGCTATGTATTTGAGGTTCTCCACCAAGTTATCTTCTTCCATCTGCATACAAGGGTCTCTTTTTGGTATGCCTCAAAGTCTTGAGATTGCTCTTCATATGCTCTTTTTTCAATTTCTTTCGAGAACATTATTTGCATTCATATGATGTATAACTCCAACCCATGGATATTGTAGATGATATAAAGACTCATATGTCTGGTTTACTAGAACAAGTAATCTTCATAGTCTTCTCCCTCCATCTGGGAGAAACTCTAGTTATGGATCTTACAATGCTTGCATATATACACTTTTCTTCATCACAACTTGATTTCTTTTAGTGAGTTCATATAAGGTTGGTAAATTTGAGATTCTTATTGACTGGTTGTTCTGGCTTCTCTTTCTTTCTTGGAATATTCATGTTCTTCCTAATGTTCTTCTTTAGCTCTTGGGTCCATGGAGTTTCTTATAGATTCCATGCCCTAAAGATTCCACTTCTTCCTTTCATTATAGAATCAAGGATGTGGATGGACAACTAGGGATACTTTAAGGCTTCTCTTCGAAGAAGACTTTTTCTGAGGTTGAACTGAACACATATTGTCTTTCATTGCTTCTACCATGGATATATACTTCATCTTATTCAATTGATCATAGGATTAGCTCCCTCCTAATCCTTGCTTCATGTATGAGTGAATATAATCGGCTCCCTCCATCTAACAGAGTCCAGGCTTCCATCTGCATCCTTATTGTATTATGAAATATATAATTGGCTCCCTCCATCTAACAGATTCCACTCTTCCATCTTATTCTCTTCTGCAAAATGTCATAAGTATTTCTCCAATGATTGTTGACTTCTTTCTGTCTTTGCTTCTTCTAAGTCTCTTCATGATTAATTCTGATTTCGGATTATCTTGTAATAGCTTCCACATGATTTGTTTGATGTGTATTATCTAAATTGTATAATGATATCAATCTGTATCTTGTTGTTCTTCCATTAGTATAGTTCTTCTTGGAACATATTATCTTTTAAGAGATAGATATACAAGATATGTACAGGGACTACGCAATCAAGATATGTACAAGAAATAAGAAGAGTATTGTTACCTTAAGAAGAAGAAGTCTCTTCCATCCTGCTTAGTCTTATTTGTAGGTTCATTTTCTTCGGAAACTGGTGCTTTGTCTTTCTCCTTCCTTTTCTTTATCTTGGGACAATGACTCTTTTAGCGACCATACTTTTGACAGTTGAAGTATTTTATTTCTGAAATATCTTTCTCTTAATTTGTCTTCTTATTTGAACCAAACTTCCTTTTGTTCCTGAAATTCCTGAATCTTGCTGTGAAGGCTTGATAATTGTACTTCTTTTGGGGTTTCTCTTTTGCACTAATCCTGGATTCTTCTTGAGCACAACAAGTCCAAAGTTCTTCAAATGTAGGATACTCCTTCCTTGTGTTCATGCTTGCGGTAAATGCATCCCACGTCTTGGGGAGACCATTGAGTACTATGTTTACCAATTCCTTTTCTGAAATGATTTCTTCAATAGCTTGTAGTTGATATCTTAACTAAGAGATTCTCACAAAGTATAATGTTATGCTATCATCATCATTCATCTTCATGTCATGGAGTTGATTCTTCGGGCTCATTATTTGTCTAATGTTTCTGACTGAGAAGAGGTTTGTTAGGGAATCATACATATTCTTCGATGAGTCAAGATGGGAGATGTAGGGTATCAAGTGGTATTTTATAGATTCCACTATGATAATCATAGCATTGATGTCATCGTCTTTGCACTCCTCCATAACTGCAACGTTTTGTGGTTCCTTCTTTTTTCCTTCTTCAAACTCTGGTTTCATGATATCCAACACTTTATTCTTGGCAAGGATGAGGTCAATCCTTGTCTTCCATGCTCTGAAGTTAGAAGCTCCATCTAACTTGTTTTTTGACTTCATAGAGTAATTCATGGCTGCTTTGACTTGGTCAACCCTAGATCTGACCAAAAACTCAAACTTGACGTCTTGGCTTGCTGAGAGTACCAAGAGATGCGCTAGGCTAGGGTGCACTGATCTATCCGTAAATTATGTCAATCACTTAACTTAAGGTGCCTCAATGAGAGGATTAGTGTTTTTACAACTGCACTTTCTAATAACCCTACCAACAGTGCTTTGGTGACTTCTCCTGCTAGAAACCCTAGCGACAGTTCTTCAACGAGCTTAATATCCTTCTGGATATGTTTCCCTCTAGCGGTTAGACTGGATGAAGGAGGTGTGGGCCCATAACCTGTTAGAATATAATGGATGTGCTCATTTTACCATTGACAATATCACTATTTCCACCCAACCATAGGCTGAAGCCACCCTCTGAGCACCTTAACCTTGATAGAGAATCACTCTGGAAGAAAACCCTAACCTAGATATCCAAACAAAGGGTAGCACACCTTTCCCCAAGGATAACGCACCAATAAGAGCTAATCAAATAGTCCAAACCCTAACCAAGAGATTTTCCAAGACAAATGTGATCTGCTAGCTACAACAGCTGCAATGGAAACTCTCCTCCAAACCTGTGCACAAAACTGGGCATTGCAGTGTGCACAAGTGATGCTCTGCAATTATGAGACTGCCTATCAGAATGAAGATGGCCTCCTGTATTTATAGTAATTATGGATAGCTTCTTGGGATGACTTCTCATTCTGGGTATCTATTTGTTCAATATATATTATTTATTCTAGCCGACTTCTTCTCTTGGAGGCTAATAACCTAATACAAGTTATCTTCTTCAGCTGACAAGTCTTCTAGGGTTATTAGCCAAATCATTAGGGTTTCTTCTTACTTTTCGAAATATCCTATTCTTGTCAGGTTTAAATGTGGAGGTGAATACCTCCCGCAACTAACATAATATCAACAATTAATATGATCACCAAGGATCCCTTTGTCCATCCCCCAACTTTCGGAGACATAGAGGCAAGTATTGGGGCTAAGACAAATTTTCCTTGCTGGGAAGAAGTGTTCAAGAAAATAAAGAAAGAAGAACCCCTCGAATATACCCCACACAGTGATCTTGATACAAGGAAACTCGATGACGAGGTCCTCCCAAACATTCGCAAGGCTTATCTGCACATGGTGGCAAGCCAGTCTCCGGTATTTCCTTGCATTAAGATCCTGAAGTGGATTATTGACCATGTTTATGCACAAAAATGTTTAATTAATGATGATAAAAGTGAATGCATCGGGGTATTCCTGCCATCGGAAGTTCAGAGTTGCTACAAGATTAGGGAAGATGATTCTAAAGTTGAGCATTGATTTCATTCTGAGCTTCTATGCATCACACGATACCAGCAAAATCCTAGCATCGTGGTCGAGAGAAGACTAAAAATTCATGAACTAGACCGTCGGATGGTACCTGACAGTCAATCTCAGAGAACCATACATATATCTCATGGCTCTACTCTGCAGGTTGCATGGGGAGAAATATTGCCCCCGGTTCTCAGAGGCTTGGATGCCTCTAGCTTTTATAGTTTCCATTTCAGGCACGTGCCTCAATTGGGGTGCCATCATCTCCAAATAGATAAGCACCTGCATAAGGCAATCTCAGGTGCTAAAGGAAGGAGATAATCCCACCTTCTACATGGATTCATATTTTCTATACATTGTCTATGCAGGGAACACTTTCTCTGGGATGAACTGGAATTGGTACTCTTCAAAGCTCCCAATCCATGTATATTTCAACATCATATGGGAAAATAGGTATAAAAAGTCCTATGTTGTTATGTGTGATCATTTCATTGCATGCATTTATTTCTTTCTATTTAGGAAAGAATGTCCTAGGCTGTCAGATGAAGAAAAGAAGGTTATAGCCAAAGTTGGTCACTGGTATTTAGATGAGAAAGAAACCTACATCAAGGTTTTCGGTGCCACAGGAGCACCCCACTTATTACCCATTTATGTTCTCGACTGACTAGTGTTAGGGGAGATCTGTTATCAGACGATCCTGAAAGGATACAATGCAACTTTAGTAAAAGAAAAGAAGTAGGCCTTCATACCGTATGGGTTTAATATTGTATTTTGCATGGTCAAAGACATTGTGCATGCTAAGCAACTTGGGATAGGTCAATTATAATTTTGATTCCAAAATGGCCGATTTCAAAAGAATGGACCCAAGGGACTTGCTTTGCAACATGCATCACATGTATCATCCTGTTGTCCCTATGCCCATGATCGATTCGAAGATGAAATATTCACTGAAAATGCTCACTATTGGGATGAAGTGGCGTCAATAAGGGTTGATCCTCGAATGACCAGATTCAAAGCTAGGAGTTTGGAAGAACAAGAGACATATTTGGAGTAGGCATCTCAAGAAATTTTGAGGGCTTAGGAAGGAAATGTAGCATCTCAATCCAATGAGGAAATAGGTGATCCCTAGGAGGGCATCGAGGTGGTGATGGTTTATCATGAATCCCCAATACAAATCAGGGATCTCCCTGAAGATCAGGTTGCATAAGAGAGGGTTGTGTGTTTATACCAACAAAACCAACTACTAATGAAGCAGATGTAGGATGACCCATACCTTATCATAAGACCTGCAATTTCAACTATCATCCAAAGTGTCCCGACAAAGTCAAGCGATCCTAGTTCCATAGTTCTTGATAACACCAATGGGTTAGGAAACCTTAAATCCACAACATCGTTGATCAATCCCTCAGAAGGAGGGACAACTCAACCAGAGACAGGCCGGATGTCAATAGAAACAGAAGCGCCCAATTCCTTGAGCACATTTATACATATATACAGTGATGACAAGAGTCCAGAGCCCACTCACTGCTCCCCTGTGCACATCCAAGAGGAAGAAGGGCCCAAGAAAACCTCTTCCCCTGAGCTAGAGGTTCAAGACAAGGAGGTATCACAAAAGGAAACAAGAGGCAAAAGTAGTCTCAACTGCATGAAGAGATCTGCCGAGTACTAGGTTAATATGTCCCAGGACCTACATCGAGAAATTCAAGACAAATGGGCCAAGTTCCATAAACACTAGGGTAAAATTAATAAATTAATGAAGCATGTCTGTCTCCCCGAGTTCGACACCCCTGATAAATTTATCAACCTGAGTGATGTGTTCAATATGCATACCGAACAAGACTCGCTATGGGCGGAATAATGCACAAAGATAACCAATTCAAGGCCAGGGTAAGTGCAACAATTTGCGGAACACACGATCAGAGCTTGAACCATGCTGCAACAACTGAACGCTAGTTTGGTAAAGTATCGAGCACATGCAATAGATATTAGAGGAGTATATGCAGTCCCAATGGAACATCACAGATTCCCATGGGATCAAAACTGTGAAGATATATTTATTAGTTGGTCTGAATATGAAAGAAGTCATCCTTTTCAAGAAATATCTTGGGTGGACTATTAAAGAAACTGTTGGATGATCACGACACATGGCGATTTTTGTTTGGTTCAAACTGTACTTAGCCATTAATTTTGGTTGAATTTTATATTATAAATAGGGACATCGACCAATTAGTGAAGGTCGATGGTTGTTGGAAGAACTCTTTCTTTTTGGATGTGGAGAATTATTTTGAGACTGATATGAATTTAGAAGTCTGTTTGGACCAGAGACAAACTATTTCCATCAGATGTAATGTGATTGGACTTCGAGAAGAACTACTTCCTATCCTGTTTCATGAATGATGCAATAATGAGTAAGAGAAATTAATTATGTTGTCAAGTTATCTGGTGCAATGCCTTGATGTTCTTTGCTTTCATGATGGAGTTAAATCATTGTGTTATTATGTGATTCATGGTTATAGTAGATGAATTATTTTGCTTGCCATTATCTTATTACATATGTTCTTTCTTTCTGATAATTAGTTTCTCAGACAGTAATTGGATGCTCATTTGGTTAATGTATTAGTACTAGGCCCTTTGGCATAGAATCACTTTCTGCATGTTTGAGCAGCGGGTTATCCCAAGATCAACCTCTTCCCAGTAGTTAAAACTCACTCAATCTTGTTACTAGTCAAGTTGGTTTATACTGGCTTGCATCTCTCATACCAACCCCACCCAAGAGAAAATACAGAAAAGAATAGTCCTAATTGAAGGAATATCCTTCACAAGAAAACACAAAGCCCATCGATAAATTGGCCGGATCACAAGATCCATAGAACCATTCCATCTTAAACGCTACATAATCTAATTGGGCCTGAGTGGCAGGTTTTGTTCCTACTGTTGAGTCAAGGGATTTAGGCCCCATCAACATGAACTAGTACCATGCTGGAATTAATTGCTCAAATCAGAACAACCCTCTGACCCAAGAACAAATTATAGTCGGGTTGGTAGGCAGGAAGACCTCCTCAAGAGTTAATGAGGGGATGGGGCATATCGCCCATCTATAAGGCTTCCAGACCTGACCACATACTGGGAATTCGAGCCACATGCAACCTTTATGAGGAAAGTGAGAAAGGAAGGGTGGTGGGCAGAGGAATACCTATAGGGAAAGATGCAGAGACGAGAGCGGAAACTCTCTGGTCTGAGGAAGGACTAAAAGAGGAACAATGAGTTATGATCACAGAAAATAGATATCGAGCGAGGAGAATGAGAGTAACCTTTGTCATTACCTATTTCTATATTGGGAGAAGGAGAGTAACCTTCGTCCCTAAATTCCATTGCACTGGAAGTAAGAGATTGAATCTCAAATCATCCTGGCTTAAGCTTGGGGGTGGCCAGTGATAAATCCATTGAGAGTGATTGAGGCTATGGTTGGGTGGAAACGAGCACCCCTTTCAATAGTAACATCACACTTTATGGTTCTAATAAGTGTTTTCTTGCCTTATGCTTTGAATTGTAAATAATGGATGCATGCGAGTATTTACATGTCTATAAAGGGTTATTTATCTATATTAAATGATTAAGTTATGAGTATGCATTCATTCCCTTGAGAACCTATATTTATTCTTGAATTTCCATGCACCCCATTTTATCACTTGAAGACGCTTTCCTTAGGAATTTACATCACCGTTCTGGAGTCGGAGCAAGCCTCTGGGCATAACTACCATTTTGGTAACCTCACAAGTTACTTTTGCTTGATTCATAGCTTAAATCTCTACAATTTGGGAAGGTGTTCCCTTCAGACCAGTAGTCTAGGAGACTCTAAACTTGCACCTATTCCCTTGACCAAAAACATGACTAAGAGTGGGGATTATAGTCCAAGAGTTATATGAATATCCACATGATTTGGGTCTATGAACCTTGGAGCTCAAGGCTCCGATATGTCAAATTGCACAATAGTCAAGTTGACCACTACAACTACTATGAACTATCAGTCTATGAATGGAGATTGAGGGTGGGGAATCACTATGGAGCATGAAGGTTAAAATAGTAGAAACGCTAGTTTGTGGCTCCCAATTCATCCTTGTCGTTGATCTCAACGGGATGGAAGATCAATGACCCTGGTTAGACTAGAATTGAACAAGAACTTTCCATATTGCAGAGGTCGAACTCTCTCATAAAGAGTATGCATGTTGCGGCCCCATAATCTCTATGAATCGTCGATCACCGTTGACCTTCGATCTGAGTTTGACGAGACCCATGAAATGAAAGGAGAACATCAGACAATGAAATCTTCAAGGAGATCAATATCATAAGAGATGGCACTTTTAGGAGTGCACACTAAATCCAGGAGACAGGACCGTAGGAGGAGCAAAGGTCGAATCCTTCGAGCACTTAGAAATATTCTAAGTTAGAGTAATTCAGAAGCTAAGGAGGAGGAACGATAGTGGTCGTTGGATCACAACGGAAAGGATTGACATCCATATAATCTAAGCAAGGTGCATAAACCTAATCAATTTTCACATGC
This sequence comes from Picea glauca, assembly GCA_000966675.3. Taxonomy (NCBI): domain Eukaryota; kingdom Viridiplantae; phylum Streptophyta; class Pinopsida; order Pinales; family Pinaceae; genus Picea; species Picea glauca. Next base: position 844,138 of record JZKD02S2199373.1, on the reverse strand, counting down.
AGGAGAAGAGAACTTACCAAAGTTCCAAAGTCCCAAAGTAATTTGGGACCATCGATCATCAAGGAGGATAGGTGGTGTAATATCCATAACTCCAGAAGTTCATGGACCAGGAGGAGGTGAAATAGCCGAAGTAATTTGAGGTCGTCCATCACCAGGAGGTGAATCTGGACCGCCAGATATAGAGCAATACATGGCGACCAACCACGGAATCCATAGGAGTCTGTTCAAGGGTTTTTAGTTGAAAGTTGAGATTCTCGAACCCTGAAGACCCGAAGTGAATCTGGAACGCCAGATCCAGAGGAACATGTGGCGATAGATCTTGGACTCTGGGGAAATATGTGTGAGAGTTTTTAGTTGAGATGTAAGACTCCCCAAGTCCAGAGTGTTGGAGAGCTGAAGTAATTCATAATAGTCATATTAAGAAGGGATGTGGCGTGAATTTGGGAACTTCAGATAAAGTCCCAAAGTAATTCATAGATGTCAGATTAAGAAGGGACGTGAAATGAATATGTGGACTCCGGGTAAAGTCCCAAAGTAATTCATAGTCGTTAGATCTAGAGGAGACATGGCATAAATCTATGAACTCTAGGTAAGGACCCGAAAAAATCCTCAATCATCATATCCAGAAGAAAAGTGACCAAAATCTATGGACTCTAGGTAAAGACCCGAAGTAATCCTTGATCGTCAGATCAAGTGGACACATGTCAGTGGATTATAGCCTTCAGATAAAAGCCACTGGGAAAAAGGGTGAAGTTTTAGATTTGAGATCTCGGAAGTCTGAAGACCTGAAGGAGATATCGACCGTTGATGGGGAAGAGGGACACAGAATTGTTGATCTAGTTGAAAGGTCAAACACCCTAAGTATAAGCATGGTCGTTGATTTAGGAGGGGTAGATATGAACCGTCAGTTCATACAATACCATCAATATCAAGATATCGATTGTCCCGTAGAATTCCCGGGATCAGAGGTGCACAAGATTTAAAATTTGAGGTCAGACCATAATCCAAACCCCGATTTTGGAGAAAGGACACATGGAAGCTCAAGGAGAATTGTAAGCCGAAAAGTAGTTTGGTTTCAAACTGCATTTGGCCACGCCTGCAATTGTTTGTTTGCGTCAGGTCATATCCCAAGGTCACATCCAAGGAGGGGCCAAGAGAAAAGGGGCTAACGCCAACTCTGAGACTTTGCGGAAGCATGAAGGAGAAGGTCACAGGTATCATAAGACCTTCACTAGAATCCGGAAGGGCCTGTGTTTGATTAACAGGTGAGACTATCAAGGTCTCAAAATCTTATTTGAATTATAGAATTGGAGAACCTTGATCAGAGGGTTGGGCTGAGTCTCGCACTACCCAAATAAGGAATCATAGAGGGAAAGGAAGTCTTCCTGTAAGGAGGAAAAAATTTTAAATTTTATTTTCACCCCATCATGGGTGTGTTACATAGGTTTACTACACCTTAGTGAGCCATTTTCCCCTAGGGTTGATATGTTGAAGCTTTTCCTTAGTAACACTTCAACCATCATATCTCTCTTTTCTTTAGCCCAACTATTATCATTTCATCCTTCAACTTTTGCAGCTAGTTTGACTCCATTTTCCCTAATAACACATTGATCTAAGAACTTGTACTTGAGTTCTTTTGATCAAAACTTACAAATACTCTTGAACAATCACTAACATATTTTAACCCTATCTTAGATTAACACTTACTAACCCTAATGCTACCATTATCCTTTTGATTTATACTTATACTTTGCATCATTTAATCCTTTATTGAGCAATTGAAAGATTGGATAGTCGTTGCTTCTAATGAATGTTGGTATATGACATTGATGATAAATCATTATTGCTCATTGTGAAGCTTCTTTAGAATTTATTGTGAAGTGATATATTTTAATAATTTCTATTGTACATCATTAATTTACTTCATCATTATTATCAATCAATTGCTTTATATCAGAAAGTCCTTGATTATATGAAGTACTAACCAACAAGTGATCTTGCACATATATAGTTTACTTGTTGCTTTGTTCCAGGTAGGTACACTTCTGGTTATCTTTATCTTTATTGGTTGATTAAATGGACTTTCTGATCAGTTGTGAATTGTGAGGGGGGGAAATTCTACTTATCCATAAGACTTTTCCTTCTCAAAACCCTAGGTCACCGGAGCCGTATCCCCTAGGCCTACTACGTTAAAGAGAAAGAGCTATCCTGTTGAGGTGATAGTGGTAGGACAGTCTCAATTTCACTAATTTTCCTTTCTTCCATCCATCCTTTACTCCAACTACAAACTCTAAGATAACATCCCCTACATGGAATTCCTTCCAGGACACCTTTAAAGAATACTACTACCCTGTTGGAAGATACGAGGACCGGTACACCAGATGGACCACCCTACGTCATGAAAGGGACCAAACAGTACTAGAATTCACCAATATTTTCCATACCCTCCATACCAAATTGGGTATCAAAGATTATGAGCATCATATGGTGCTCAAATACCATGGTTGTTTACATAGATACATTCAAACAGATATGGACTTCCTAGACATCGCCTCATTAGGCACAACTTATAGATACATTGTCAAGATCGAGAAAACATTTAAGCAGAAATGACGAGAGTTTGGATCTGCAAACCCCTCATAGCCAAAGTAGGGAAAAGGTAACCCCAACCCACACAAAAAGGGACCAATTCATGATGGCTTCCCTCCCGACAATCTGTCCAAGCCGCAACACAAGAAGGGAAACAAGAAGACAAAGAAGGACACGGGAAAATGGTGCGAGTACCATAAAATTCCTTGACACAACACTCATGAATGCCGCTCCAAGTAGTCCCTTGTGGCCGAGATGAAGATTTCCAAGTCAAGGGATGATTCTGATTCCCAGTAAAATCCTAAAGGAGGGAAGCGGATTACCGATGTTGAATCCAATGCCATAGTCACTACCACCAAAGTTTGACCAAGTGAACTAGAAGAACCAGAGGAAGGGGAATGCCACTTTCACTCGCAGATGTGGGTCAAGGAGACTCCGATTTGCTTCATTGTCGACAACAATAGTCAGAAGAACCTAATTTCAATAGAGGTCATCAAGCGGATGAACCTACCAATGACACTACACTCGCAACCCTACACCATCGCTTGGCTTCGTCAAGGAAGAGATCTTCGTGTCAGCCAACAGTGCCATCTATCCTACGACATCAATCCTTTCAAATATGAGGTATTGTGTGATATTGATCCCCTTGAAGCTTGTGATGTTATTTTAGGACAACCATGTTTGTGAAAGCATCATGTTGTGTATGAGTCTAGACCTCACAGTGTTATTATTACTTTGGGTAGACAATTGTACATGATTCCATAGGTTTCACTGCCTACTGTTATTTCTTTAATCTCTGCTAAGAAATGAAGTAAGGTCATTTCATAGACCGGGAAGTTCGACTTCTTTGTGATCTGTGCTCACAGTAAGAAGAAGGTTGTAGCCACATCTGTGGCCTCTACACGACACCTATGTTTGTAGCAGAAGAAAGTGGATGGGGTCATGGAAGAATACAAAGACATCTTCGTCTCACCTATAGGGGTACCGACACACTGCTAAGTCAAGCATCCAATTGATCTGACCCCCAACATACCTCTACCTAATGGACCATTATATCAACACTCATTGATGGAGAATGATGAAATAAGGCGTCAGATCCAAGAGCTTCTTCAAAAGGGGCACATTAGACCCAGCTCCTCCCCTTGCAGAAGCCCGATTATACTGGTGCATAAAAAGGATAGGACTTGGTGACTCTGCATTGATTACAGAGACTTAAACAAAATCATAGTCAACAACTGCTATCCCATTCCTAGGATTGATGACCTTATTGACCAACACAAGGGGGAAAATTTTTTCAACAAAATTGACCTGAAGTCTGGCTACCATCAGGTTCCCATCGAACCGACGGATGTCTGGAAGACAACCTTCAAGTCTAAAGAAGGTCTCTACGAATGGCTAGTCATTCCCTTTGGCTTAACAAATGCACCAACCACTTTCATGAGTTTGATGGATGATGTGTTGAGACCCATCTCCAACTCCTTTGTGGTAGTATATTTGGATGGCATCCTCATCTTCAAAAAAATGTGGGAGGAGCACATGAGGCATATTCAATAGGTTTCGGGCACTCTATGACAGCACAAGGTTTATGCCAACTTTGAAAAATGCTCTTTTGGCATGAACAAGGTCCAATACCTGGGCTACATTGTTCATGAGCATGGGTTACATGTTGATCCAGCTAAGATCCAAGTCATCTTTGACTGGCCTGCCCTGACCACACTGACTGAGATTTAGATCTTCTTAGGACTCACCAAATTTTACCGACGGTTCATGTTGGGATTCTCCCATATTTACTAGGCCCTCAACTAGGTGACCAAGGGAGGTGGTAGGGACAATTTCATGTGGGGGAAGGAGAAACAACAAGAATTTGAATATTTGAAACATTGTTTGTGCTCATCTCCCATACTCTCCTTGCCCGATCTGCAACAACCATTCAAGATTGAGACTAATGCATCTGACTATGTTGTGGGCGTGGTTCTCACTCAGCATGGGAATCTGGTGGCATACCATAGTGAGATAATATCCGATGTTTTCCATAAATAACACACCTATGACAAGGAAATGTATTCCATTGTACAAGCCTACCGTCATTGGAAACATTACATTCTGGGGACAAAGATTATCATACACATTGATCACAAGCCTCTGCAATTCATATAGAAATAGAGGAAATTGTAGAATGACTGCCATCACAAGTGGTCCACCTACTTGCAACAGTTCCATATCAACATCAAGTATAAGACAAGTATCTCCAATTGTGTCACTGACTGCCTTAGTTGGCCTCCTGTGGCTGCACTTACCACTGTGCTCCATTCCTGTGGACATGAAACATCGGAGTGGCCCCAACTGTCACGGATTTTGACATTCAAGATGAACTCTTATACCACCTAGGCCATCTTGGTGTTCCTACAAGTGAGCATGCGAAGATGATTTGGGAAGCCCACAACAGTTGGGTGGCAGGACATTTTGACATAGAGAATACTGTGGCCATCCTTCAAAAAAAATTTTATTGGCCAAAACTTCGACTGGACGTCATCAAGTATATCAGATCTTGCATTGCCTGTTCCATTTCCAAGTTGACCATCAAGAAGCAAGGATTATACACCCCTCTGCCTATTCCTGAGAAGTCGTGGGAGTCCATATCCATGGATTACATGTCTAGTTTTCCAACCACCAAGCACGAAAATGATTGGGTGTTTGTGGTTGTTGATCAGTTTTCGAATATGGCTATCCTCACAGCCTGTAAGAAAACTGCAATAGTAGCCAGTACTACCAAGATCTTCTTCAACCAAGTTTGGGTGTACTTTGCGATACCACCGACCATCATCTCCGACTGAGACAATAGGTTCCTCAACACCTTTTGGGTTGAGTCTTTGGTCTTTGTTGAACACCAAGCTCAAAATCTCTACTTCTTTCCACCCCCAAACCCATGTCCAAATCGAGCTCATCAATTAGATGATTGTGCACATCCTACGCATGTACAAATCTAAGCATCCCCGTACATGGGACGAGAGTCTCCAATATGTCCAACACAGTTACAATAGAACTCTCCATAGTTCCACTAGCCATAGCCAATTTCAGGTGGGTATGGGATTCCAACCCTTGGGACCCATTGACGTTGCACTTCCTCTTTCCACCGCATATACAGACTCTTCCCTTGATCAGTCTTTGGTTGATAAAGCCACCACATTCATTGAGCAGATTCAACACATATGCCAACAGGTCCAGGAGATTTTGCAGAAATCCAATGCTAAGTAAAAGAAGCGCCATGATAAACATAGGGTACCTAATCCAGGTGGATATCGGTGGCCACCCACCTTTTTCGACTAGCTCAAAACATTTTTCTGGCAATTTTGGCAATTTACTATTTTTAGCAGGTTTTAACTTCCGGGGCCATTTTGAGGGCCTAAATGAAGGTTTTTTGAGATCAAGGTTCTCAATGAT